>CM076580.1:117006629-117172866 GCA_034641835.2 Pinus albicaulis | reverse complement strand
AGTTCAATTTGGTACCCATTCCTCCAAACAGAGTCTTCCAAAAATCAAAAGTAAAATTTGCATCTCTGTCTCATATAAATATTTTAGGAATACCATGTAACTTTACAATCTCTTTCATAAATACATTAACTACTTGAGCAATACCAGAGGTAGATTGTACTGGTAAAAACTGTGTAGCTTTAGTTAATGTGTCTACAACCACAATTATAGAATCATGTTGATATTTAGTTATAGGAAAACCAATTATAAAATACGTTGTGAAACCAGCTCCAAAAGAGAAGAAAAGAGATATCAATGCCTTATAAATAAGCCACTTCGAGGGGGCAACCTCCAATAAATTACATGAATGAAAAATTCTTGGATGATACAAATTACAAAACCTCCTTTCTATATATAGGTGTCCATGGGGCCACAATGTAATCCTAGCCGACCTATCAATAATAATTTAAGGGCACAATAATAGCAATATGGGGGTTACAGGGGTACAATAATAACAATAAGGGGGTTACACTGACAAAAATAAGGGACTATAATAGTAATATATGGACCTAACATGCCCCTCTCCTTCAAAAAAGTGTTGTCCTAAATGCTTAAGTAGCTCTGGGTGCTTCTGTATAAAATTCTCATCCTCCCATGTAGAATATTCAGTGGGTAAGTTCTTCCACTTGATGAGATACTCTGAAATTGATCAATTCCGTAGCTGTCGAGTTCTTGTTTCTGTAACTGCTTTAGGTTCCAATATGATTTTTAATTCCTCATCAAGTTCTATCAATATTGTTCGAACTGGAAGATTTTCACCTATAACCTTCTTTAAGCATGAAACATGGAAAACTGGATGCACTCGTGAAGAAGCAGGAAGCTCCAATTTGTATGCCATAGTACTAATCTTTTGAAATACCTTGTAAGGACCATAATACTTTGGTGATAATTTATTATCCTACCTGTCTTGCTTCAGGGAAATTTGTTTGTATGGTTGTAGCCGTAAAAATAACTAGTCTCCTACATCAAAACTTATCTCACTACGATGTTGATCTGCCTGTTGTTTCATTCGATTTTGTACCAAATTCAGGTTATCCTTTAAGAGTTGAAGAACTTCTTTTTGATGCTCGATGTGATATTCCACTGATTGAACTTTCAAATTTTCTCTCAAAGATGATGTGATGGATGGTGGATGATATTCATAAAGTTCCATAAATGGGGTCGTTTTTGCTGCAGTATGGAAGGAAGTCTTATACCACCATTTAGCGAGAGGTAACCACTTGACCCATTGTTTTTGTTTATCAGATACAAAACAACAAAGATATCCTTCCAAACATTTATTTACTATCTCAATTTGACCATCAGATTGAGGATGATAAGATGAGCTATGAGCTAATTGAGTACCCAAACAAGAAAATAACTTTGTCCAAAATTTTCCAGTCAAAATGGGATCTCTGTTGCTCACAATAACCCTTGGGTTTCTATGTAGCTTTTGAATTGTGTCCATAAATGTATTAGCAACTGTAATTGCTTTAAATGGATGAGATAATGCACAAAAGTGTGCATACTTGGTAGGTCTATCAACTACCACCATGATGACACTCTTTCCTTCGGACTTAGGTAAACCTATGATAAAATCCATTAAAATCTCCTCCCAATGTTGATTTGGAATGGATAAAGGTTGTAAAAGTCCCGAGGTCTTAATTGTCTCAACTTTATTCTTTTGGAAAACCAAGCATTCCGCCCCAAAATTTTAAAAATCAGATTTAAGGCCATCCCAAAAAAAATTATTTCTTCACCCTATGGTATGTTTTTAAAAATCCTGAGTGTCCTTCTAAAGGAGAAGTGTGCAATTCCAAAAGAACATTTTGTTTTAGATGGGAATTATTACAAAGATATAAGCGATATTTGTACCATAAAGAATCATTTTTCCAACTAAATGTATCAGATGTACTAGGATCTTTCTGCAAATTTTGAATGAGTGTCCATACTTCTTTGTCCTTCTTCCATTCATCTCTTGCTTCAGTTATCCAATGTGGTTGGATAATAGAAATGGCACAAAGAAATGCTTCCACCTGTTCATTCTTTCTTGAGAGTGCATCTGCAACAACATTAAGCTTCCCTTTTTTGTAGATTATTTCAAAGTCATAACCCAACATCTTTGTGACCCATTTTTTCTGCTCTTTTGAAGATAGTCTTTGTTCCAAAAAGTGTTTAAGACTGTCATGATCAGCTTTTACCATGAAGTGTCTTCCCATTAGGTAAGTTCGCCATTTATTTATTGCATGCAGTATTGCTAACATTTCCTTCTCATAAATAGGTTTCTGTAAATAATTTCCTTTGATTGGATGGCTTTCAAAAGCAATGGATCTTCCTTCCTGCATTAAAACAGCACCAATTCCATTTCCTGAGGCATCGCATTCCACAATAAAGGTTTTTGTGAAGTCTGGCTGTTAGGTCCATATATTATTAGTATAGTCCCTTATTGTTATTAGTGTAACCCCCTTATTGTTATTATTGTACCCTTGTAACCCCCATTTTGTCATTATTGTGCCCTTAAATTATTATTGTTATGTCGGCTAGGATTACATTGTGGCCCACTAGGATTACATTATGGCCACATGGACTCCTATATATAGAAAGGAGGTTTTGTAAATTGTATCATCCAAGAATTGTTTATTTATGTAATGTATTGGAGGTTTTCCCCTCAAAGTGGCTTATTTCTAAGGTGTTGATATCTATTTTCTTCTATTTTGGGAGCTGGTTACACAACATTTGGTATCAGAGCTTTGGATTCTAGGGTTTCGCTGCTCCAAACAGGTCATCGTGGAATTTTCGCTATAACTTTGTTTCTATGAAGTTTCAGAAACTGAAATTTTTAGGGTACGAAGTGGAAATCTTGAGCAAGATTGTGTAAAAATTTCAGAGCTTGGTTCACAATATTTTCAGAGATATGATCTGTGGAAGTTAGGCCTTTTTTCACGCTCCTAAACAGGTCATCATGGCATTTGCGCTATCATTTTTTTTCTACGAAGGTTTAGAATCTGAAATTGTTAGGGTGCAAAGCTAAAATCCTGAGGAAACTCGTCAAAAAATTTCAGAGCTTGGTTCACAAAATTGTTGGAGATATGGTCTATGGAATGTAGTGTTTTTTCAGGCTCCCAAATTTCATCTCAAAGAGGTGATCGTGGGAACCGTTCAATAACTCTCTCTCTGAGCATCAGATTGGAGTGCCGTAAAAAGTGATCGCAAGCACACAAAATTTAGTTTCTTGGCTATAAATTTCAGAGGTGAAGGACGAAACAGTGACACGTGGCAAGTCGTACAAGTTCACTCTACTGAACGAGTCCATAATTAGGTCATTGTGGGAGATTGGACACAAATTGTCTTGGAGAATCCAAATCAAGTCAGACCTGTGGCATTCGAAAGATACTTCAGAGGGCTACTTTGGTACCTAAATTCAAATATTTAAGTGCTGCAATCACAGATATATTCCAATTTCAATATCATGCTGCTCAGAAGCAAGAAAAAGGTGTCTTTTAGTGCATAAATCATTTTGAAAAACATTTAGAAATTCAATTAGTATATTGTAGAATAGATATGATCTTTAGTTTAAAATATGCCTTTGTAAAAAATGTTCAACTTTATTAAAACTATGAGCCTGGGCTTCATGAAGATGAGAATTTGTATTGTAATACTATCAAAAATACAAGCAGGCAGCAAAATTTCCTCTCGCAAAAGCAAGTGTATTTAAAGTGAAGTTTGAAAAGAAAAGCAAAGGAGCAGAGAATGAGATAGTTTGAAGAAGGCGTGGAATTAAGATGAGAATGGCATGGAAAAGCAGACATGAAAAGCATTGTAAACAGAAAAATTAAATAGACCTGAAAATTTGGCAAAAATTCAGCTACAAGAAATGTTTCCTAATGGTGAAAAGATAGTAGAGGAAACTCATGATGAGAACAAAATAAATGTTAATCGTGATTTCATAAACTCTAATGTTGGCGGGAAGAACCACCATATTCTAAAAATGGATATGAGGAAGTTTGATGGAAAGGATCCTGTAACATGGATACTACAGATGGAGCAATATTTTGATCTCCATAACGTGCAAAACACACAAAAGGTACGCATTGAAAATTTACATTTAGAACAAAATAAATTTGTATGGTATCGATGGCTTTGCTCCCGTAAAAAAATTGTCACTTGGTCAATTTTTACGGAGGAAATGATAGCACATTACGAGGATACAAAGAGAAACACCTTCTTTATCCAATTAATAAATCTCAAACAAAAGGGTTTTGTGGGGCAGCACATTGAGGACTTCCAAAAATTGAATATAAGGGTAACTAATATTCTAGAGGAACACAGGATCGATCTCTTCAGAGGCACTTTAAAGGATAACATCCAACATGAACTTTTCTTTTTGGAACCGGATTCATTGGAGAAGGCATTCAGGTTGGCAAGAAAAGTCGAATGTAAAATAATGGCGACAAGGAAGCCTACCACTCAATTCTATAAAGAAGGAAGTGTTGTTGCGCCTAAATTTCCACAACCTACAAGGTTGACACCACAACAATTGGAAGAAAAAAGAGCAAAAAGGATTTTATACAGTTGTGATAGCAAATACACTAAAGGTCATAAGTGTGCTGAGAAGAAATTATTTTACATATATTGTGAAGAGGAAGAAGAAAACGAAAAATAAGAGGATATACACCAGGAACCAGCCCTAGAAGAGGAAGAAATGAATCCGACCATATCGTGTAATGCACTGGCAGGAATTACCACTCCTCAAACTCTCAAGATAGAAGGTCATATCAAGAAGAAAAAGGTAATAGTGTTGATTGATTTAGGTAGCACCCATAATTTTATTCATTGTAAGGTAGCCAAGGAATTAAATTATTTCCTATACCCAGCACCAGAATGTCAAGTGATGGTTGCAAATGAAGGAACTATAAATTGCTCTGGAAAATGCCATAATATCAAGCTAACCATGGGGTAATATGTATTGACTATTCCAATGCTTTCCATTCCTATGGGAGGTGTTGATGTTGTACTAGGAGTACAATGGTTACAATATTTGGGGACGGTAGCTTTTAATTTTCAAGAACTTTTCCTGAATTTTTTTTCAGAAGGAAAGGAAGTGGAATTATGGGGTATTTCCGGGAAGCCGAGAAAGATAATAAGCTCTAATTTCATGACAAAGCTTCTAAAGAAAGAACAACGAGGCGTAATCGCACAATTATGCTCACTAGAAGTTCCAACATCAAAATCATCTATTTCTGCAGATCTCCAACAAGTCTTGGACAATCATTCCAAGGTGTTTGAAACTCCCAAAGGACTCCCACCTATTCGTGATCATGATCATGCTATTCATTTCATTCCAGGAAGTGTTCCTCAAAACATAAGGCCTTATAGATATCCTTACGTCCAAAAGAGCGAAATTGAACGTATGCTTGGAGAAATGTTAGAGGCGGGTATAATTCAACCTAGTCAAAGTTCTTTCTCTGCTCCTGTAGTATTGGTACACAAGAAGGATGGATCATGGCGAATGTGTCCGGATTATAGGGAGCTCAATAAGCTCACCATTAAAGATAAATTTCACATTCCTGTGATTGATGAATTATTGGATGAATTACATGGAGCAATTTATTTTACCAAGTTGGATCTTCGTTCAGGATATCATCAAATTAGAATGAAGACTGAAGATATTCCAAAAACATCATTTCGAACTCATGAGGGTGATTATGAATTTTTGGTCATGCCTTTTGGCCTTACCAATGCACCTTATACATTTCAAGGGTTGATGAATTCCATTTTCAAACCCTTCCTTAGAAAATTTGTGCTAGTATTTTTTGATGATATGCTAATCTACAGCAAGTCTTGGAAGGATCATGTTGAACATGTTGACAGCGTGCTCAAACTATTGTAGGACAAACAATTATATGCAAAAACATCCAAATGTTTCTTTGGAGTACAAGAGGTGGAATATCTGGGTCATATTGTATGTCACGAGGGTGTTAAAGTAGACCCTAACAAAACTAAAGCCATTAAGGAATGGAAAGTCCCCACAACCATAAAGCATTTGCGAGGATTTCTCAGGTTAATAGGGTATTATCGAAAGTTTGCTAAGAATTATGGGAGAATAGCAGCACCTCTAACAAAATTATTGAAGAAAGATGCATTTTCATGGACTCCTGAAGCAACTAAGGCCTTTGAACATCTTAAAGAGGAAATGTGCCTAGCACCGGTCTTAGCTACGCCAGATTTCACAAAAACCTTTATTGTGGAATGTGATGCCTCAGGAAATGGAATTGGTGTCGTTTTAATGTAGGAAGGAAGACCCATTACTTTTGAAAGTTGTCCAATCAAAGGAAAGTATTTACAGAAACCGATTTATGAGAAAGAAATGTTAGAAATACTGCATGCACTAAAGAAATGGAGAAGTTACCTAATGGGAAGACACTTCAAGGTAAAAAATAATCATGATAGTCTTAAACACATTTTGGAACAGAGAATATCTTCAGAAGAGCAACAAAAATGGGTCACAAAGATGTTGGGTTATGACTTTGAAATAATCTACAAGAAAGGAAAGCTTAATGTTGTTGCAGATGCACTCTGAAGAAAGAATTAAGAGGTGGAGGCATTACTTCATGCCATTTCTATTATCCAACCAGATTGGATAACCGAAGCAAGAGATGAATGGAAGAAGGAGAAAGATGTATGGACACTCATTCAAAAGTTACAGCAATATCCTAGTACATCTGATATATTTAGTTGGAAAAATGATTCCTTATGGTACAAAGATCTCTTATATCTTTGTAAGAATTCCCAACTAAAACAAAATATTGTTCTGGAAATGCACACTTCTCCCTTAGGAGGACACTCAGGATTTTTAAAAACTTACCACAGGGTGAAGAAAGAATTTTTTTGGGATAGCCTTAAATCTGATATTCAAAAGTTTGTGGTGGAATGTTTGGTTTACTAGCAGAATAAAGTGGAGACAATTAAGACCCTAGGACTTCTACAACCTTTATCCATTACAAGTCAACGTTGGGAGGAGATTTCAATGGATTTTATCACAGGTTTACCTAAGTCCGAAGGAAACAGTGTCATCATGGTGGTAGTTGATAGACTTACCAAGTATGCACACTTTTGTGCATTATCTCATCCATTTAAAGCAAGTACAGTTGCTACTGCATTTATGGACAGAATTCAAAAGCTACATGGAAGCCCAAAGGTTATTGTGAGCAACAGAGATCCCATTTTTACTGGAAATTTTTAGACAGAGTTATTTTCTTGTTTGGGTACTCAATTAGCTCATATCTCATCTTATCATCCTCAATCTGATGGTCAAATTGAGATAGTAAATAAATGTTTGGAAGGATATCTTTGTTGTTTTGTATCTGATAAATAAACACAATGGTTCAAGTGGTTACCTCTCGCTGAGTGGTGGTATAACACTTCCTTCCATACTGCAGCAAAAATGACCCCATTTAGGGCACTTTATGGATATCATCCACCATCCATCACATCATCTTTAAGGGAAAATTCGAAGGTTCAAGCATTAGAAGATCACATTGAGCATCAGTAAGAAGTTCTCCAACTCTTAAAGGATAACCTGAATTTGGCACAAAATCGAATGAAACAACAAGCATATCAACATCACAACGAGAGAAGTTTTGATGTAGGAGATTGGGTATTTTTACGGCTACAACCATACAAACAAATGTCTCTCAAGCAAGCTGAGAAGGATAATAAATTATCGCCAAAGTACTATGGTCCTTACAAGGTGTTGCAAAATATTGGTACTATGGCATACAAATTGGAGCTTCCTGCTTCTTCGCAAGTGCATCCAATTTTCCATGTTTTATGCTTAAATAAGGTTATAGGTGAAAATATTCCATTTCAAACAATATTTCCAGAACTTGATGAAGAAGGAAAAATCATATTGGAACCTGAAGCGGTCACAGAAACAAGAACTCGTGATCCGAATGGAAAATGGCATCAACTCATGGTATTCATCTACCCATGTTATCCATCCACCCATGGAATTTACCCATGGTATTGTAAATGGCATCGACCCATGGTATTAATCCACCCATGATATTTATTCACCCATGGTATTATAAGTGACCCATGGTATGTATCCACCCATGGTATTCATCCACACATGGGATTTACCCATGGTATTGTAAGTGGTATCTACCCATGGTATTGGCCCATGGTATCCACCTTTGGTATTGTATCTCAAAAAAGGCTATAAGTAAAAATCCTCACTTTGTAAAAGGACATATTTTCTGTCACAATGTAGCTTCTACAATTATTCTTTTTTTTAATAAAACAAGTTTCTTTGTGGTTTTATTTTCTTTGTGTTATCTCTTTTTTCTGGCATTCTAATTTTGCAGATCTTGTCAGATCTATTTCAACTTTTTAGATCTTGGGGGCCTCCTCCCAAGATCTGGATCAATGGTATCAGAGCCAGGTTATGCCTCCATGGGAATGAGGGTTTGAAACATATTTCAGTTTCAATGTTTTGCAGCAATCTTCAGCAAAATCTGTGATTTTTTTTGGGCGGCGAGTTTTGAGATCAGATCTGAAACTTTTGGTAAAAATTTTACAAAAAAAAAGACTAGATCTAGATTCCTTGTGAAAAAATACTCAAATTAAAAAAACAAATCGGCCAAATTGGAGTTCGGATGACGGAGATATCGCTGATTCAAAATCAGCAATGTTGAAGCAATTTTTCTGACGACAATTCATGGACGGCGGCTCTCCTGTCATTTTTTGCAATTTTCAATGAAAAATTTTAGAAGAATGGATATATATCTGAGCTCCTCTTGAAAAATCACCCAATTTAAAAAAAAAAATCAGTCAAATCGGAGTCTGAATGTGGGAGTTATCGTTGATTTAAAATCAACTATTTTTCAGAAATTTTGTGACGGCGAGACAGTTCCAGGGCGAATCTGAGAGTCTAGAGTCTCTAGATAGTGGTTTCAAACACATGAGAAGATGCAGAATGATCATTCCATTTCAAAAAATAGGTTATAATAAATATTTTGAGTTATATTGACCGAGTTATGCTCATTTTAAATCTGGAGCAGCATTCGGAGCGGGTTCCCTTTGGAGACGTGCCCTCCCACCCCGCTTTAGTAGGCACCTGCTTCACATTCATCGGTTTCATCATAGCAGCATTCAGCTTGGGTTATTTGGAGACATGCCCTCCCACCCCAAGCTATGTAGGCACCTGCTACTTCATCAACTATCAGCATCACAGTTATGGGTCAACTGCACAAAATCATTTTCAGCGAAGTCCATTTGCTAGGCCGCACACTGTTAGTCACACAGTTGGTCACAAGAATTATAGGGTATATCTATCCTCGGATCTTCGTTTTTCATGGTTTTGGTTCATCCAAAAACCCACACTTCATCGAAGTCCATTTTCTAGGCCGCACACTGTCAATATCACAGTTGGTCACAAGCATTATAGGGTATATCTATCCTCGGATCTTCGTTCATCACAGTTATGGGTTAACTACAAAAAACCCTTCTCTTTAGTGGCTCTTCATATTCAACAAAGGCTTCTCAGGAGGGAACTTCACGCAATGGGGACCATTGCTTCTTAAGGAGGGAGGAATGATCCAAATGGAAAATGGCATCAACCCATGGTATTCATCTACCCATGTTATCCATCCACCCATAGAATTTACCCATGATATTGTAAATGGCATCGACCCATGGTATTCATCCACCCATGATATTTATTCGCCCATGGTATTGTAAGTGACCCATGGTATGTATCCACCCATGGTATTCATCCACACATGGGATTTACCCATGGTATTGTAAGTGGTATCTACCCATGGTATTGACCTATGGTATCTACACCTATGGTATTGTATCTCAAAAAAGGCTATAAATAACAAGCCTCACTTTGTAAAAGGACATATTGTCTGCCACAATGTAGCTTCCACAGTTATTCTCTGCTTTAATAAAACAAGTTTCTTTGTGGTTTTATTTTATTTGTGTTCTCTCTTTTTTTCTGGCATTCTAATTTTGCAGATCTTGTCAGATCTATTTCAACTTTTTAGATCTTGGGGGCCTCCTCCCAAGATCTGGATCAGTTTTGAGATACAATACCATAGGTTGATACCATGGTCCAATACCATGGGTAGATACCAGCCACATGCCATGGGTAAATCCCCATGTGTGGATAATGCTACCCATGGGTGGATACATACCATGGAGTCCTTATAATACATAGTGTCATATCATGGGTGGATGGCATACCATGGTTGATTCCATTTGTACCATGGGTAAACACTCCATGAATTAGACAGACTAACATGGAGTAGATGGAGACCCATGAGTGTGTCATTTTTCATTCGGATCAGCAACGATACGAATCGATCAATTTCAGAGTATCTCATCGAGTGGAAGAACTTACCCACTGAAGATTCTACATGGGAGGATGAGAATTTTATACAGAAGCACCCAGAGCTACTCAAGTGTTGAGGACAACACTTTTTTGAAGGAGAGAGGCATGTTAGGTCCCTATATTACTAGTATAGTCCCTTATTGTTGTTAGTGTAACCCCCTTATTGTTATTATTGTACCCTTGTAACCCCCATTTTGTTATTATTGTGCCCTTAAATTATTATTGTTAGGTCGGCTATGATTAAATTGTGGCCCACTAGGATTACATTATGGCCCCATGGACTCCTATATATAGAAAGGAGGTTTTGTAAATTGTATCATCAAAGAATTGTTCATTTATGTAATGTATTGGAGGTTGCCCCCTCGAAGTGGCTTATTTCTAAGGTGTTGATATCTCTTTTCTTCTATTTTTGGAGCTAGTTACACAATAGTACCATGCAAGGGTATATCTGAAGCTAGATTTTTTATTCTTACCAGAGAAATGAAATGTAATGAATTACAGAAGGAAAACAGAGACAGAGGTAGAACACATCACCACTGCTTTAAATCAGGATCCAAAGAAATGTGCTTGTCATATTAAATAGCAACACCAGTCATATACAACATTTTCCAACAGTTTGATATTCAGTCTAAAATTATCTCTTTAGCCTATTTTACAACTTTATACATAGAACTATATCTCAAGAGAAACAACTTACAATTCACAGATATCAGATCAACAACCAACAACCTTTACAATGTGTTTTTCTTGAGTTCTTATAGCTGAAAGAGAGGTAGGGGAGGTAGATGAAACATTAAATGAAACATTAAAATAGAGGTAGGAGGAAAGGCTAGAGGCCCATTCTATCTTAATATCTATGCATTAATCTTCAGTATTCTTTGGATGAAAGAGTGGTCTTGACAGGCTGATAGTAACTCCAGGTATGTTCTTTGATGTACTTTCGGCTGCAGTACTCTGTATTACTTCTGGTGATAAGAAAAAGGTAGATAAATGACTTTTAGGTCTGCCATACTACATAACAAATGCTCTGGTAGCTTTAGGACTTCTATTAGGATGTAAATCTGCTCAGGAATTCAATGTAGCATAAAAAATAGTATGGGAGGTTGTCCTTTCAAGGGAAAGAACCTTCTGTTGATGTGAGACACTAAATAGATTTTTTTCTATGCTTTAGTCCCCATTAGGCCTTCTGTGTTAATCACAAGGTCTTCAGTATGGTACATGTTAGCGCTCGAATCTGCCACAGGCTGAAAGAGGCGAAACTCGAGGCAACATCAAACCAACCTTAGCCTCGTAGCTAGCCCTACGAGGACAGGAGAGGGCTCTCTCCGGGTCTATCTCGGCGGAATTTTTTTTAAAAGGGCTGAGACGACCGATAAGGAAAACTGATCTTAGGCTAGTAAAGAGATATGAATGAGGTTTTTTAATGAATGATGGGGTTTTCTGGGCTGTGTGGGGCAAAGACAGCAAGAGCAGAGATCAAATGTAAAACACGATTATCTCCTGAGGCAAGGTAAGCATGAAGTTTAACAATTAAATTGGAATTTAAACGGAGTGAAAGACCGCTGCGAAGTTGACAAGGGCATAGAAGATGAATCCTTGTCGAAAAACGGAAAAAAACACTAATTTGAACAATAATAAGGCGACATATAAATTATATATTCTACCTTAACACTTCATTTGTTCAAATGGAAACGATCATGAAATGACTTAAACACATATGAGCTACATATGAAACAACAGAAGACACCAAATGTTAAAGTCTCTGCCACGAGGAATCTCGAAACAGAGCTGTATCTCTTCATTAAAATCTCTGTCTAAGACTGTACAATAAAGCTTTAATTTTCTCCTACATCAACTCTCAGAACTCTGCCCCCACCCTTTACAAAATGATTTTCAATACATTAAATAAACTCTGCTAGGGGAAAACCATCGGCCCCAAGACAAGGAATTTCTTTTATCATTATTAAACAAATAAAACTAAAAACCAATCAGCTTTCCTGAAGATAGAATAGCGCTCCTTCTTCTACTCGAATTTGTTGATGACTGATGAATAGGCAAAATCTGGAGCTGCACTTTCTGAAATGCAGCTTGAAGACCCAAAATAGACCAACAAATTCGATTTCCTTGCTGGGATAGTGGTCTGTTTTTTAATTTTAGCTTTTGACTTTTATTCACTTCCATTACCATTATACCATCCTCCCAAAATATCATGACAAGTGTCTCTGTTGAGGGCATGTTTCCATGCTGCCACATATGTTGAATCGAATGCCCAAATGGTGCAATGACTGCCACCTAGGAAATGCCACTTTGCACATTTCTGCCCCCAAATGTTCTGGAAATGTGTTGGCCCTTCGAATTAGGAAATCTGGAGTTATAAATAGGAAATTTAATCTTATTCTTAAAGCTGTTGTTCAACGGACTGGTGCTTTTGCTCTCCTCTAACAGGCCGGTACTCTTCACATAACATTGACATTTGTAATCCCCAATGAGCATTACTTCCCGTGATGAAATCTTACTGAATTCATCACTAGTTCTTGATCGATGCCTGTTGAATCTGTGCACTCGCTTTATAAATTTCTTTCTTGCAAAGACCTCGGAAGAAGGGTTTAATTCCCCCTTCGCCATCACCACTGTAATGCTTTCTGGATGGTGCACATCCTGGTCGTCTGGCCTACACTGCAATGATTTTCTCAGCGATAACTACACAGTGGGCATGATAATTTCTGCTCAACCAATTTCAATTCCACCCATGACTCTATCTATCATCTCTGGCTCCCTATTCCCCAATTAGTTTGCAGCAACATATGATATGAGATTTTAGGTTTTATTTTTGTTTACTAACTGTAGACTGCCAAAAAAAAAAAACAAGAGAGTAAAAGCCATTCACGAGATGAAAATAGTGCAGTCCTTGTTTAGGCCAAATGACACTTACTCTTCCTTCCACTCCGTGTCCGTTTCCAAAGCCACCTTTAATGGCTTCACTGAGGCAATTAATGGAGGTTATGACCGATCAGAGCATGGAAAATAACACTATTGGACAACGTGTTGGAGTGTGTCTTTCATGGCCATAATTGATTAAATGTGGAGAATTATGGTTCGCAGGTTCTACACACTTCATATCCAATTCCTTTGTATTGTAACAAACCTTCCATGAGATTCCTAATAATTTTCATTTAGTTATGGTGTGGTTCTGAGCAAAACTGGAGTAAAACCAGCATTACCACCAACAAAATTGTTCTTAGAAACATTGTCTGTGCATTCCATAAGCTATTTGTGCAAACATGGTTCTGGGTTTTGATTTTAAGTGGTCGCTCGACCTCCAAGTGGAGTCGCTACGGTTATATTTTGCAACGCTCGCGGCTTGCTTGCAGTGGGTCGCTCTACGCCCAGGTGGGTCGCTCGACCTCCAAGTGGGTCGCTCTCCCCGTTTGGATTCGTGAAGATAATTCATTCCTTTTGCAATCTCAAGAGAAATTCTCACTGCATTTGCAGGTTGTAAACGTTCTTTCTTTGGAGGTAATTGTTCAAATCTCCGTTTGGAAGATACTCTGCAATGATCATCATAGGAACATTTTGTATGACAGCACCCACAAACTGAACCACATGAAGATGCCGAACCTTTTGTAGCAGTGTCAATAATTTGTATCATTTTCATAGGAATAGAAACCATTCCCATCCTAACCCGGATTCCTTTTGAGACATTTCAAATACAAACTGTTCAATTGATTGGATACCGAATCGATGATATCTTGGCAATAAATAGGACTCATGTAATATAGAACATCATGAACAGTGGCACTCAACATAGTACGTAATACTCTTACACACCTGAATTGAATTGTTAGAACCCACCTAATACTGATCAATTGTCTTGAGCCATCCCAGATCATCATGGGTGTGGGATCCGAGATGAACATTGAGCTTTCCCTGCACTGGCCCTTCTGTGTTGCTATAATCAATTGGCAGAGATTTTCATAGAGGGAGATTGAGCTCAAAGCATATAGTGCCAATGGCAAGCCAATTCCATTGCAAAACTGTGCATGGGGCCACGAATGTTGGTGTAAAATCAGATTCGATTGCCTAGAGGAATCCACCTCCTTATATACATTCCTGAAGGCTAGGCAACAAACCCGTAGGCCTATGCTTGTCAAGAGATTAAAGTATGCCTTTCATTCTAGTGATTCCTTGACTAAGTAACCAGATCTGAGCAACCAAATGTATGGAGAGCTGTATAACCAAATGACAACTGTAATAAGACAGCTTCTAGACCAGATCAAACAAATGGACATGATTGCTGATGATGTTTTGTTTTCTTTTGTTTGTGCTTTTTCAGAGATAGGAGCTGAGCTGCTGCCTTTTGAAGAGCTGGAGAATTTGATACATATTCTAAAAAACACATTTAATGATTTCTTCTTCAAAACAGGGTTTTGAAGAAGAATCAATTTCATATTGATGACATTCCTGAAATAAACACCTATTGAACCTTCCTCTAGTCTGCAAAAATTAAAAATGACTCTTTTCTGGACCAGAGTAACATCAGTGACTGCAAATGACAAGTGATGAACCTTGGTGAATTTGACTACAGCGGGCTGACAAGACGGAGTCTAACATTGGCTCCAATGGGGATGGCAGTTGCCGCTTCTTGGAGGTGCCAAGAACCGCAGAGCTTTGGGAGAGCAGACAGTGCCTCCATCCATTGGGCGATGGAATCATTATTCTGACAAACAAACTAAAGACTGATAACTCAGTTTATTAACTAGAAATTCGACTCACACTGATTTGATGCAAATTAAAATTACTGAATTAAACAAAAACTTTCTGAAAAGGGCAGCAGTCCATCAAAATTTCAAAACCCTGATGGCAACCCCCTGCATACTGATGTGATATGTACAATCATGTATAATTGGCTTTCCAATGCAACCAATCCAGCAGATGGCTACACCTCAAATATCTGCTCTTATTCTCCCTGAGCAGGCGGGCTAATGAACCTGTAGGCAACTCAAAATAACCATTGAAACCAAATCTTATGATAATGAACCAAGCAATATTTATCCTTTCTAATGTTTGCAGAAGAATGCTGAAGGGGTCTTGAAAATCTTGAAGCACTGGCTTATCTGGAGATCCAGCTGCAAAAATACTAGTAATCACCTCACTCTGATCTGAAAGGACAATTGATTTCTGAGGGATAGAAATGCACAGATCTGCCATCTGAGTGTTAGCTGTAGATTCCTTGACCATTAAAAGTTCTGACATATACTCTTCAACTTCATGATCTAGATCATTTTTAAACAAAAAACAATCTTCAAGATTATCAAACATGACAGCCTTATCATCTTTGTGAAGGAAAAAATTATCTGTTTGCTGATCTACACAACTGATTACAAGACAATCATCTTTTTCAACAGAGGAAGAAATTTCACCAACACTTTCCTGATTATGTGTGCACTGCAAATCTGTTGTAGTTTTGGCTGAAACATGACCTTTCAAAAGTAGATCTATCTCATCTTCAGACAAAGGAGACAATGCCTTTTGTTTTCTTCTGCTTAAACAGTAATTATCTTCATATGACAGGGCATTCAAACTATCTTTCATTACTGAGTTATTGAAAGGAGATTTATCACTTACTTTCACAAAGATCTCATTCTGTCTTTCATGAACTGACTGGATTGTTTCTTCATGAAGGCTGTGTTCTAATGATGATCTGACAGTATGACTGAGAACATTTGGATCCATTACTGTGTTTTCTGCATCCCAGATGATTTCAACAGCAGAGTTCTCCTTGATGGGCTTCAGCACAAGATATGCTTGGTCATCCTGATCTGAATCTGAATCTGAAGTAGCTGTCTGGACATTATCACAATCTGCAATTGGAACTGGACTTACTTGCATGCTGCTGTCTTCCGTGGGCAGATCTGAAATGACATTCCGCCTTTCATCATTTTCAGCCATATGGCCATCAACCTGCTGCAAAGTCTCCTGAGCACCTTGATAGGTATCCTTTAGGTTCTCTTCATGTTGCTGAAATGGATTCTCATACAGGGCCTCCATGATTTCATCATTCATGAAATTATCATCTTCATAATATTTCTCCAGGCTTTCAATAAAAGAATAAGCATGTTTGCAACAGTCATGAAATAAATTTAACGATGGATAAGATGTTTGATATTTTTCAATGAACAGGGCATGAAAATCCTCTAAACAATAAATACAGGCCAGCGGCAAATTTTCATACCATGACTGAGCTTCACCTTCCAGAGTGGCCAGGAATATCTTCATCAAGCAATCTTCAGGAAATTCAACCTTCAACTTGCGAATATGCATGTGAAATCTAATCAGATGTAAAGCAGCATCTTTCTTACCATCATTGTTAAACGTAGGCAGATTCCTCGACCAATCCACCTTGGGCATCTTATTCGGAAAACCTGGAATGTGATCTCGGCTCATGGGAGCGTATCTTCTTGCGATCCGGTCCATTTTGAAAATCTCACAGCTACTGATCTCCCTGCAGTGAAGTCACCATGAAGGATTTGATTGTCTGGATTGTTTAGTGTGTGAAGTCACCGGGTGAATGATTTCAGCCTTGCGGTGTCTGACTGCTGTCCACCATCAGCAATCGGATCTGTAACTTGATTTCATGTACTGAAGCAAGACAATCTACAATTCGACTGTCACATCAACAGCAAACCATCTTCCCCAGTATGGTCACCACTATGTTAGCGCTCGAATCTGCCACAGGCTGAAAGAGGTGAAACTCGAGGCAACATCAAACCAACCTTAGCCTCGTAGCTAGCCCTACGAGGACAGGAGAGGGCTCTCTCCGGGTCTATCTCGGTGGAAATTTTTTTAAAAGGGCTGAGACGACCGATAAGGAAAACTGATCTTAGGCTAGTAAAGAGATATGAATGAGGTTTTTTAATGAATGATGGGGTTTTCTGGGCTGTGTGGGGCAAAGACAGCAAGAGCAGAGATCAAATGTAAAACACAGATTATCTCCTGAGGCAAGGTAAGCATGAAGTTTAACATCAAATTGAGATTAAATGGAATGGCTGGACTGCTGAGGAGTTGACAAGGGCATAGAAGATGAATCTTTGTCAAACAGAAGAAAACACTAAATTTGAACAAACTTAAAGGCAGAGCATATAAATTATGAATTCTACCTTAACACTTCATTTGTTCAAATGGAAACGATCATGAAATGACATAAACACATAACAGGCTACATATGAAACCAAAGAAGACACAAATGTTAAATCTCATGCCACAGGAATCTCAGAAAACAGAGCTATACTCCTTCATTAAAATCTATGTCTAAAACTGTACAATAAAACTCTATTTTTCTCCTACACTAGCTCTCAGAACTCTCTCCCCTTTACAAAATGATTTTCAATACATTAAATAAACTCTGCTAGGGGAAAACCATCGACCCCAAGATAAGGAATTTGTTTTATCATTATTAAACAAATAAAACTAATAACCAATCAGCTTTCCTGAAGATAGAATAGCGCTCCATCTTCTACTCGAATCTGTTGATGACTGATGAATAGGCAAAATCTGGAGCTGCACTTTCTGAAATGTAGCTTGAAGACCCAAAAATAGACCAACGAATTCGATTTCCTTGCTGGGATAGTGGTCTGTTTTTTAAATTTAGCTTTTGACTTTTATTCACTCCCATTACCATTATACCATCCTCCCAAAATATCATGACAAGTGTCTCTGATGAGGGCACGTTTCCATGCTGCCACATATGTTGAATCGAATGCCCAAATGGTGCAACGACTGCCACCTAGGAAATGTCACTTTGCACATTTCTGCCCCCAAATGTTCTGGAAATGTGTTGGCCCTTTGAATTAGGAAATCTGGAGTTATAAATAGGAAAATTTAATCTTATTCTTCTTTTTGTGTTTGATAATGTACGTTTTAATTTGAGTTTTTACTTTGTTGATTCTGTCCTTGACTTTCACAGTGGCTATAAAAAATAAATGGGCCCAAACTCGATACATTTCGTTTGAGGCACCAAAGAACATAACAAGTGTATCTTTACAGCAAGTATAACACCTCAAAATTATTGCGGATTACTGACATATGTACACCGTGAGGGCCGCCGCCTGGTGACAAACTATACAAACCGACAAGCGAAGCTCCAATTCTCGGGCCGGCCTTTCCACATAGCGATTATCATCTTACGAGTTTGACTGAGCCCATTGATTCCGGATTGTCGTTTCATTACAACATATTTCCCAACATATCGCATTCCATAAATATTTGTGGTGGTGTTTCGTTGATTCAGCAAAGTCATTTCAACCAATAGCGCCGTAAAAATATCGGACCTACTGTGTTGGTTAAAATTTCGATGCCATTTGGGAATATGTTGAGATTTGTGTCTGCCCATTCATTTGCAACGTAGCCTATTATATGACAACGAAAACACCTACGGAGGCAAGTAACACATCACCATTGTCACCATTATAGAAAGCTGTTTCCTTGCTGCCCAACTTTGCCATTTTAAAACGAACATCCACCTCTGCAACAAAGCAAACGCGCAATACGTAGCTACCAATCACAAATCAATTGAAACGATGAGCCATACATTCCCGAGGAAAAAATCCAAGCACAGGAGCAAAAATGAATTGCGAGTTTAGCATTTTTAGGTAGGTGGCAAGCCTCCAGAGTGGGTCGCTGCAGTTTATGTTTTGCACGCTGCAGAAAAACGCCGGAGTCGGTCGCTCTGCTTCGGGTGGGTCGCTCTCCCGGTTAAGTGAGAGATAATTCATTCTTTGTTGCAATCTCAAGAGCAATTCTCCTTGCATTTACCGGAGTTGTCGCGTTCTTTCTTTGGAGAATGTTTGTTCAAATCTCGTTTGGAAGATACTTTCTGCAATGATCATCATAGGAACATTTTGTGTAGCGGCTTTTCATTAGATACATGAAGATGCGAACCTTTTGTGGCAGTGTCGACAATTTGTATCATTTTCATAGGAATAGAAACCATTTCCATCACTTAGGATTCCTTTTGAGACATTTCAGAAATACAAAGCGTTCAATTGATTGGATACGAATCGATGATATCTTGGCAATAAATAGGACTCATGTAGTATAGACATCTTGAACGGTGGCACTCCAACATGATACGTAATACTCTTTGAATTGAATTTTTTAGAACACCTATCTTTGATCAGCGTCTTGAGCCATCCCAGTCATTATGGGTGTGGGTAAAGGACAGACATTGAGCTTTCCACATGTGGCCATACATGTTGTGCAATCGATTGGCAGAGATTTGCATGAAATTGAGCTCAAAGCATGTAATTTGATAGCAAACCAATTCCATTGCAAAAGCATGCACGGGAGCACGAATGTTGGTGCGTCGGAATTCGATTGCCTAGAATCCACCTCCTTATATACATTGCGAAGGCTAGGCAGCAAACCCGCGAGGCCTATGCTTGTCAAGAGATTAAAGTATGCCTTTCATTCTAGTGATTCCTTGACTAAGTAACCGGATACGAACAACCAAATGTATGGAGGAAATTTGTGTAACCAAATGACAAACGTAATAAGACGCTTGAACCCGGATCAAACAAATGGACATGATTGCTGATGATGTTTTGTTTTCTTTTGTTTGTCAATTTCTAACGAAGATAGGAGAGTGAGAAGCTATTTGCATTTTGAAGAAGCGGGGAGAATAAATTACATATTCTAAAACAACACATTTAATGATTTCTTCTTCAGCAAGGTTTTGAAGAAGAATCATTCACGATGACATTCACCAGAAATAAACACCTACGAACCTTCCTGCGGCCTACTTGAAGACTAAACTTTGAACTTTAGAACTAAAGTTACTCTTTAATAGTAACGAATAAGGAGAGATTACCGAGCGGTGACGAACGAGAGTCTAACACCACGGACTACGATAGATAGAACGGTGGGTTGTGTCTTCAAGCGTCATCCAACGGTTGTAGCATAAGCACATTAGTAACCAAGCCTTCATATTCTTTGCAACATCAATACAATCTTTCCAGGGAAAGTTATCATACCAAAACAACATCTTCAAATATGTGTCAAGCAATCATCCATGTGGTCCAATATATTAAGATCTTCAAGATTTAACTTGTGAAGTAACATATGCGGAGCAAAGATCTCATGCTAGTAACAAATACGCAGTCTAAGTACTTATTTATGAATCATCCGCTCATCCATGTGTGAGCACAAAAGATACTTATCGGCAACCGGAGCTCAAAATCTCATCATAATAAATCATGTACCAAGTCATCATTAAGCACGAGTATCACAATAACCAAGAATAAGCAGTCATATTGCCAACAATGCAATCATTAGTATTCGACCTCCTGTCTTTGAACTAGTGCTTTGAATACCTTTATCGACAAGTCTTGACAACAATCTGCGCATGATGCTGTCCTTATCTACGGTTATAAGACTTTCATCTCAACAACGAATACTCTTCATCATCAAGCAACCGGGACTCATCATAATCTTCAACATAAGTAACCGAGTATCATGTCATCATTATTTAAAAATGAGAAGTGCGTTTGATAGAGTCAATAATACGATTGTTAACAATCGGTACATTACTCCCCAAAATGTCTGTCTCCCGGATCTTTAGCTAGCATATAGGTCTCTTATCATCAATGCATACGAAGCTGTGTACGTGGAAACTCACATGTGTATACGCGACTTTTGTTAATATAACCGCGTATGGAAAGTGAAGCATGAAAATTTTCATCTTCCTTCATTTCCTCTGAGTTTGTACCTCCTGTACACCCATCCCTATCCACATCGGATACGCTATCGATAAACATAACGAGAATAATCAAATAAACCATGAGAGTCATCATGCATTGCTCCCCCTATGATGATACATTACTAAATCTCATAATGTATCCCACATCATTCCTGCAGGTCAATAAGAAAAAGTCAGCTTGAGAAGCGGATGAGCTAACGATGAGGTCGAAATTCCCTACGTTTACGATCGGTTCTCCATCTTTTTCTAAACTTGCTTGAACTTCCTAGTATCATCTTTTGAAATTTGTCCACTTTCTCGGTCCACATTCCTTTGCATTCCTTTTCTACATGTCCATACTTGTTACAGAAATAACATCTCATATCCCGGAAAATAGCATAAGAATCATAATGGTATTTCTAATCTTCCTCCTTTAGTAGGTACTTATGTCCATACTTGTTACATGAAAAACAATATCCCTTCGAAGAAACCGATGCCTTTCTGTGTGGGCCCATTTGTTTGAGGGTGAAATGATCTTGCTCTGTGATTTGCTGCAACATGCCCATGATTATGACATTTAAAGCATTCAACTTTATTGGTGATTTCCTTTGAGATTTCATCATTTTGTCTCTTTCAACACTTCGAGTTTGCATTGTCATCCTGCGAAGTTTTAGCACTTCCTTGTGAGCTAGATTGTCCTTTAACGGTTTCATGGAAACCAAGACCAAGTTTGATAGCGAGGAGACCTTTGATTACTCGGAATATTGTCCAAAATGTTAGCCTCTTGAAACCTCAAAGTTTAACCTTTTCTTCTAATTTACCTTTGAGAATGTTTACCTCAACCTCCGAGCTTGGCATTGTTATCAAGCTTTCTTCTTTCCTTCTTCCATCTTCTACTTGATCATTCGGTTAGAATCTCTTCTTTCGACTTCATTTCGTTTTCTTCACATGTTTGTTGCGGCTCTTCATTCTTCTTATTTGATTTTCCCGGATCTTCTTTGAGAAGACAGTTGCGCTTCAAGGCCTTCCTTTTCAAATGACGGAAGTTTCTTCATTCTTCTTATTTGATGCCTCAAGGTCTGCTTGTAGAGAGATGATTGCGGCTTCAAGTCCTTCATTCTTCTTGCTTGATTTTCCGAGATGCGTTTAGATGGGTGTTCTACTTCTAGTTCTTTAATACGATTTTGATACTTTTCCACATGACCATTCAACATTTCTATTTGTTCTTTCATTGGAGATATCATCTCTTTGTTGATAGAATCTTTCTTATCAAATGCTCTTTGTTGTTCATTTTGATCTTGAGAGCTTTCTCTATTTCCAAAAACACTACTTTCACAAACTTCATCATCATTACCACGAAGATCAATCAAGATGACCCCAATCACTATACGATTCATCTTCTTCAATTACCCTTTAACCATGTTTTCGAGAAGTCTCCTTGTTTCGATGACTTCTTCTTTTGCTTCTGCTTTGCCATGAGCACTTTAGGATCATGGTCAAAATCTTCTTCATCTTCACTTTGGACACTTCATCATCATCTTTATTTGCATAAAACTCTTCCTCTTTTTCAATTGTTTCCCTTTACCATGTTTTTCTTTATAAGGACATTTAGCAGCATAGTGACCTTTTCCACACTCGAAACATTTGAAGGAAAGCTTACCTTTGAATCTTCCAGTGCTAGTTGGAGACTTTCTCCAGAATTCGCTTCTTCTTCATCGGATATATAGGCGGATTCTTTGACAACTTCCTTTCTTTTCCTCTTGTAGATGCCTTAAAAGCGACTTCTCTTATTTACAAGAAGGACCTCCTTGTCTCATTTCAAAAGCGATCAGTACCATGTAATTGAACAATAGTAGAGTTTACGGAATCTTGCCTTTCTTCAATAGCTGAAACTTTAGAGTCAATTTTGAAGTCAAGGATCTTAAGACCTTTTCCACGAGGAAGTAGTATCAATTATGGTTTCGGCCAAATTTCTCATTCGATTTACAATATCATCCGGACGAAGAAAAGACGCACTCTCATCACTATGCATCTTCAAATTTTCATATTCAATTCTAAGAGTTTGGAGTTTTTGCACTTTTTACCTTTGTGTCTCCTTCATAGCTTAGAATGATTTTTGTCCCATATTTCTTTTCTTTCGAATGCTGTTTGCATCACTTTAGCAATTCTGATTCGAACATGCTTCCCAATAAGACATTCCTTGCTTTGGCATTGATTTCATACTTCTTTCTTTCATTGCATCGGTAGGAATACTTATAGAATTGTTGATAACCTTCTTCCACGATTGCCCATACATACGCACCAAGACTTTGCGGATATGCTGTTCGTACCTTCCAGAATATCGTTGCTTCCATTGAATAGGGTAGCACATAGACATCACTCCTTCTTGACTTCCCATTACGACGGATCTCCTTCGAGTGATCGAAAGCACGCACAAGGACTGCTACGTGCAATTGTTGGGAAAAATCTTGCGAGAGGGGGGGTGAATCGGTGTTCTGCATATTCAAAACTTTTACTTTTTGTTCCTTAAAACCCATACGCTACTTTTACCGAAGCCAAGTAGCATATACCATATGAGATATCCTTCATAAAACTCGGCGTATACACGGAGATCTAATTATGCCATTGGTTCTTCATATATCATTCCATCATTCATTCATTAGATGTTCTATAAACGAGTAAACATGTGCGGTAAAGACAGAATAAACCATCACACAAAGCATCACACGCAGAACACCGAGTTTTTAGGTGGAAACCCAAGTCGGAGAAAACCCATAGCTGGGTTGCTCGGCCTTCAATATTTTATTATAGAGAAAACATCTTACAACATGTGTCTTGGCGCGGTTTCGACGGCCACGCGAGGCACCCCTGGCTGGTTTGACCTCACGGAAGGGAGCTACGACCCCCGGCTCGTTTGCCGGCCTCTCTGGAAGGGGCTGCGACCCCCCGATCTCATTTTACCGACCTCACCTGGAAGGGAGCTACTACAACCCACGGGCGGAAAGTGCAACCCTCGGCACCACCTTGGACCACGTTTCATCAATTTTCACACTAGATCCCAACTACTTCAATAGAAACCTGACTTGCACGCCACATTTCATCATGTTTTCGATGGACCCTTTCCATGCTTTTAAGCACGGTCAACCATGAAACAAATACATTTAACTCATGACGAGATATCGGTAAACTAGCGAACGGATGGACATTTTTCTTACCACAGGACTTCGGTAAACCCTATTTTGCATACGCCGCTTTCCTTTCCGCGATGTCGCGTATATACGCGCTTTCGTCCTCATCAACCGGCGTATACCTCGGTACAAATTTCATTGCGCATACACTTTCTCTTGACCAAAGCCGCGTGTATGCGCGCCTTCCTGCGACGAAGTAGCGTGTAGATCTTCAATCATTATAGAGCGACTTACTTCTTCATATCGGATGTTCGATTCCAGTTTGCCTTTGCTTAGGACAGGATGTTCGCCTTAATTCGGATCTAAGCCTTCCCGCCAGTAGGATCTAGTAGATACAAGTGCAATTAGGATCTAGATCCCCCTTCTTCATCATTGGTGCATCACTTTTGTTCGGTTGTCTTCAAGTGTAACCCTTTCCATTAGGATCTACTTCGAAGAAGTATTCATTCAAGCTGAGACATCTTGCACCCTCTTGATTTGCATAATGAATTTCTTCTCTTTATATGAGTTTATCCTTCTTCAATACCATGGGCCTTTTTCAGCTACCATGAGCCAAATCAATACCATGAGCCTTCAATACCACGGGGCCCTTTTTCATGCCATGAGCCAAAACAATACCATGAGCCTTTAATCTTACGGGCCCCACTTTATGAGCGCTTTTTACCCGCCACAGCGACTTCGCACGTGCTACAACCGTGCGTACGCGACTTCTCCTAGGCAAACCTTCGCGTGTGCCTGGAACATCCTCTTTTCATCAAAGATTGCTTGTCTTTGGTCCTTTCTTCGTGCCTTCTTGTACCTTGCTGACAGATACGTACGGTTACTTCATCGAGAACATATTCTGTCGAAGCACAACTTCATCGAGTAAGTTGCCATCTTCTTCATCAAGTGGGTTTTGCCTTGACAACACTCGACATCATGTTAACTAACTAACATCATTTCACCTCGGTTACATCATTTACCAAGTCCATCAAGTCAGAAATAAATTCATCGGTGTATTGCCATCGGGGACGCACATGCCAACAATCCTATGTCTTCATCTTCATTCGGTGGGTTGCCATGAGGACAACACTGCGCTCATATTGCCAACAAGATGAGGGTACAACTCCCTCACCTTTCAATCTCCATCCATTTTGCACTTGTTTTAGTGCCTTTGACCAACTCGAAGGTAGTCAACACTTTCCCTCTTTGATGCTCTTGTCCTCCTGTCAAAAAATTGTATCTTCTTTGAGCTCATCCAGAGAAATTTTGGCGAAAATATTCAATAGAAGGTAGTTGAACATCACTTCCTTGATCATCGATCGAGGAGGCTCATACAACGTAAGTTTTCAACATTAACAAGCTGAATACATTTGCATCAACAAAGGCAAATCAAGTTGGAATGCATTATTACCAACATTTTACATGATCTTGAAAGGACCATAGCGAATGGGTTTAGGTTTTTTACCTTCCTTACATCCTTTCTTTGCTAATGTGCAACCATACCTCATCTCCCTCTTGAAACTTATGATCAACCCGGTGTTTTCATCCCTCTCTTTGTGTTTGATTTGAATTTTCTCAAGCTGTTTTGAACTTGTTGATGTATCATACGAATTTTCTCAATGAAAGTTAGAGCCTTATCAATATCACTATGGCCATCAATTACGACATCCTTCCCAAAGATGGTCCCAATAGCAGTGCAAATACCCAAAGCATGCTTCAAAAGGTGAGGTTTGTGTTGAAGAGTGCTTTTGGGTTCTAAGTGTGTTGAATGTAATGCAATTGTTCATCCCACAACTTAGGATGTTTTAACGTATATCTCTCAATAGATGCACAAGCCCCATTCTGTTCACCACTTTGGTTTGTCCATCTATTTGAGGATGAAAAGAAGTGGTACTCTTTCAATTTTGTGTTCATCATTCTCCATAGATTTGACCAAAAATTCCCAATGAACACAGAATACTGTCACTAACAATAGAATTGGGCAATCCAAAATGAACCCAAACATTTTGAAAATAAAGTTCAACGATGATCTTCTTACATGGCATAAGTAAACACATTTCTTGAATCTATCCTGACTACAAAAATATAATCATATTGCTTTCTTAAAGCATAGGTAGACCTCCAACAAGTTCTACATGGAGACGCTCTCCCATGGCCTTGATGAGTACCGGTAGTGGCGTGTACAATCCAAGCTTCCTATTACTAAGCTTACTTGTTGCACACATAGAACAGCCTCTTTATAAAATGTGACACACTATCTATCATGCAAGGCCAATCACAATACCTTTGTAGATGCGAGATTGTGCTATTTACCCCAAAGTGTTCGGTAATGAGAATAATGAGCTTCTCTCATGACACTTAGCCTCTCCTTGTGGAATACATAGCTTTCTCCAAATGAAACAACAAATTTTTATCGGTATGATAATCTCTTTCATGAATTTGATTCCTTCGCTCAAACTAGCATACATCTTTGAAATCAATGGTCATGTGCATATTGTTCTATGTAACTCTCATGTACAACATAATCATTTTTTAGTAAAGTAGAAGCACTAATGATTGGTCTCGAAAGCATATCTGCAACTTTATTGAATATACCTTTTTTGTACCTTATAACTAAGTGAAATTGATGAAGAAATCCCATCCACCTGAAATGTCTTGATTGTTGCAATTTTGTTTGCGACTGCAAGTACTGTAATGGTTGGTGATCAATGTGTACAATAGTCTCTTTACCCATCAAGTAGTGTTTCCACTTCTTGACACTTTGTACCAACGTATATAGTTATTTTTCATATGTAGGGTAATTAGTCACAACACCCTTAAAAGTTTATGAATGAAAGGCGATAGGCTTACCATGTTGCAAAAGGACTGCGCCCATGGCATAGTCACTAGCATTGGTTTGTATCTTGAATGGTTGTCTCAAATTTGGTAGTGCAAGGACTGGAGCTGAATTGGTCTTGTATTTTAAAGCTTCAAAAGCTTGTTGTTGTTTGCCGCCCCATTGGAATCCTTTCTTCACACTTGTCACTACATGCATAGGAGTTGCGATGGAAGAAAAGTTACCAATAAATTTCCTCCAATATTGAGTTGCACCTAAGAAACTTCTTACCTCGGTAATTGTTTTGGATGTGGGCCAATTCACAATGGCCTGCACTTTAGAAGGATCAATCCTCAATTCTCCTCCTCCTACAATATGTCCTAAATAGACCAAAGAAGTCTTTCCAAACTCACATTTTGACATCTTAAGAAACAATTTATCTTTCTTCAAAATATCAAGCACTATATTTACATGCAAGACATGATCTTCTCTTGTTTTGCTGAAAATCAAAATGTCATCTAAGTACACAATAACAAATGCATCAAGGAATGGTCGCAAAACATTATCCATAACCCGCATAAAAGTTGTCGGTGCATTACATAAACCAAAAGGCATAACTAGCCACTCAAAGAGTCATTGTTTGGTTTTGAATGTAGTTTTCCATATATCACTTTCTGCAATTCTTACTTGATGATATCTACTTCATAAATCTAACTTAGTGAAAAAAATTGCTTCTTTCAGCTGATCAAGAAAATCATCTATTCTTGGGAGTGGGTAACGATTTTTTACTGTAATTTTGTTCAAAGCTCAAAAATCTACACACATGTGCCAAGTCCCATCTTTCTTTGGTATCAAGACTATGGGTGAACTGCATGGCAATGTGCTTGGCCTTATGATACCTTTATCCAACATCTCTTTGATTTGCCTCTTTATTTCAACATTCTCCATTATCGACATGTGATACATACCGATGTTTGAAAGAGGACAATCCTGCTGCAACTGAATCTCATGTTGAATTTCCCTTTTTAGAGGCAATATTGTTGGCTCTTGAAACATCTCATGATGCCCATTAACCACATCATATAATTTTGATTTCAACTTAGGATCACATCCCTCAAAAGATTCATGATTAATATCAGATTTGGGCTTAATCATAAGAAGAACAAAATTCTTATATGAATTTACCAGCCTCTTTACTTGTCCAGCATTTACCAAAGCAATATTTGTCTTCTTGCAGTGTGCTCTAACAATGAACTCCTTGTCATCTTTGAATAAATTATACTTGTTCTCATGGAAATAGAAGATCGCTTTCCTGCCATACAAGTATGGACTCCCTAATACAATGCCAGTTATGTCAAGCGGAACCACATCTAAATCAACTCTGTCAACAAAGCTTGTAGTGATTGCAAACCTCAATATACATTTCCTCGTAACCTGTAGATTTGCATCCTTACAAATCCAACCCAATGGATATGGTTTTGGATGTGGTATGGTCTCAAGGTTAAGTTTTTTTACCAAATATTCAGAGATTAAGTTTGCTTGTGACCCAGTGTCAAACAATGTGTCAATATTGGTATGCTTGGATATGACCCTCACATGAAGCAGTTCTATTATTTCTTCTTCATTTGGAGTGTTTATGTGACAATTTGATGTACTGGTACTAGGTTTAGTTCAATTTATTTTCCCTTCATGTTCTTCAATCCCATGGCTATAATTTTAGTCTCATCACCTAAATCAAACCCTAAGTCATGTTGAGTTGTAGCAGCAATTTTTTGTTTCCCTTTGTTATTGGGTTTCTTTGACCTCAATTCTGGATGTAATTTCCAACAATGAGTTTCATCATGGCCTTCTTTTGAACAATTTTTACAAGTCACTTTTTCTCCCTCTTTCTTAACAGATGCATTCTTTTTGTTTTTACCTTTTTGGTTATTTTCCTTGGCTTTACCCTTAAAAGGTTTCTTCCTACCCTCTTCAGGAATGTTCTTCCCTCTAGCTTCTAGATGTGTGGCCTGAACACAAACTTCATCTAGACTGGTGGGGTTAAACATGAGAATAGTATGTTTTAGGTAGCTATGTAAACCTCCTATGTACTTTAGCAAAGTGTCTTGGCTCTGCAAATCCACCCCTAATAAAAAAGCTCTTCTCCTAAATTCCTAGGTGCATTCTTGCACATTTTGTCCCTTTAACTGCCTAAATTTTTGCCAGTTCATGATGGCTTTTTTCATATGAGCTAATGGATAAAATTTCCGTTTAATAGCAGCAATAAAATCTGACCATGATAGAATAATCTTACCACGTTTCTTGATTTCCTCCCGTGTCTTGGCTTCCCACCAAACAAGTGTTGCATCTTCCATTCTCAAAGAAGCTAATTGAATTTTTTTATCATCATCTTGAAGGTTCTGTATTCTTAAATAGACCTCCAATTGTTGAATCCAATTATCTAGCTTGTCTACATTTACTTCACCATTAAACATAATTCGAACTTAACATCAAGTTTTAATAAAGGATATTTACTCGTGCTCTTGGACTTGTGTGGCTGACGTACTGAAGAAGAGGTAGAAGATGATGATGATGATGATGAGGGTGAAGATGGTGGCTCTCCATTGCCTCCATTGCCTCCATTTCCTCCATTTCCCTTCTTTGACTTGTCTTCATCATGTTGACCTCCTGAAGATCCTTGTCCTTCCTTTTGGAGTTTATCTCCTTCTCCTTCCAATCTCTCATTCCTTTCTTGATAAAGAATTCTAACCATCTCAGTCATGTCAAGAAATGCTTTCCTAAACACTCTTTCTTCTTCCTTAGGGTCAACTTCTTCATGAATTTCTCCTTCCTCATGAGGCATGCTTAATGGAGCTTCTGTTTATTTAGGAGGTGAACTAGGCGATGGAGATTGTGGCAATATTTCTCGACTTTGCTTTGGCTCCTTTTTAGACCCTCCTGCTTCCACCAGTTTGCCTTCTCGCCTTTTGAGCTTGAGCCTTGTAAGCATCTAAAACTTGCAAACAATTAAACAATTATTTGCACTAAACAACACCAAAGAAAAACTCTAGCTTTGATACCATTTGATCTGAAATGATTGTATTAGTTTTGTTGTGCTAAGGGTCTTTCAGTTTTAAAAACATGTGCATAATTGGTTCATTAATTTGCATAAGGATTAAGGAGTTTTTTCATGAATTATAGATGAAATTTAGTGAATTATAAGCATAAAATAAGCATAAATAACACTGAACAACAGTGTAAAACAGATAAATAAGTCACCACATGAAGTTTACACAGCATGCATGATGAATCAGTTCACCCCTCCTGGGCTACATCTGCTGGTCCAGCTCCCAATTGCTTGTCCATCTTTCATTATGCTCAAAATTTTGCTATTACATGTAGTTACAGTTCTCTAATGGTTTTTTTTTATGCACTCATGGCTTCAGAATGCTCCAATTAGTAAAAAATGTCTCTTCATTCACTCAGAATGGTCGAAAATTGAACCTCCTACACTTTTGCCCAATATCTCCTAGGTAAACTCCGCTAAATGTGGAGAACTTCAGTTAACTGGATTTAAATTAGGGTTGACCACAAAATTTGGCGTGCCCCTATCCGCTCCGCCTATTAATCCATGCATTAAACGTTACGGTTAGGGTGGTGGCCACATGCGCACCCCCAACCGTTAAGTGGCTTGACCGTTCGCGGAACCTCCGCTCGAAACTGCAGTTAACAGTGGACTGTAGTTTGATTGTTGTCAGGTTAAGCTCTGACTATGGCAGGTAGACTGGCATTGACTGTGCCATGTGACATCTTCCGGGGACCGCTGGCGGGTTGGGACCATCTTGTAGATCCCATGTCGCTGATTATAACTCATAGCCTTAACGGTTTTAAACAATACGACTGCCGACGCGAAGTTATGATGAGTTGCTGCATCACAACATCGCAATTTTAACATTTTATCACACTTCGGCCTCCTACAGATTTAACATTCCGTTGTTAACGATAAATCCTAAATATAGCGAAGTGCGCAGTGTCGACATGTCTAATTTTGTCACATCGCATGTTAAACTTCATAACCTGTGATGTCTTAATTATAAACTTAAACTCCGCCGATGCGCGATATGCGCACGGTCGCTCCAGCCTACACGTGTCTTACCCCGATCGCATCGCAATATATATTTCTTAACTTGTGATGAATTAGCAGTAAACAGTAAATCCGCCGATGCGATGTATGCTCGTCCGTCCATCCCTTGCTTTCGCTTCGTTCTGTAGCTTGATCTCCGTATCCGTTCGTCCTTCACTCAAAAACCAATTGATGTATTATGCCATATTCAATCAGAATGCAATATCTTCCTCATACGACATCGATTTTTTGAACCGTTCATAGCGACGGAATCAGGAAGATAAGATCTACGTAACCATCCTGGTTTCAAACCAATCCTGTAACTTTGAATTTTGAGCAAAATTTATGAACTCCTAATCACTCATCCCGACTCACCACTTTGTCCGCATTAACCATCAATGTTGTGCAACCATATACATCAAGTTTATAGAGATTATTAACTCGAATCCAAATATTCTTGGCTTGTCCTATTGTTTTGTGTCGTAGGAAAGTTTTTCCTTCACTGAAAACAACATCATAGCCTCTATCCTCCAACATTGCAACAAAGACTAAATTTTTCTTCAAGCTTGGTACATGCATTACATATTTTAATTGAAAGGGTTTACCTGACTATCTCTGGAAGGTAATGGTACCAATCTCGGTAGCACTTTATCGCCCATCATCACCCATTTTGATATGCATCTGGAGGTCCTTCTCCTCCAAGCTACTGAAAATTTCTTTGTCTCCCGTCATGTGAAAGGATGCACCAGTATCCAAGTACCACACCAATCCCATTTCACTTGACACCATGCATGCAATGAGCAAGAAGTCAAGCTAAAATTGTGAGGCCAAAGCCTCACTAGCTGCAAATCCTAAAGCCTTCTTTTTCTTCTTCTTTTGTGGACAATTTGTGGCATAATGTCCATGCTCATGATAGTGGAAAAACTTCACTCTAGACATGTTGCGCTTCTTGCCATCTTTACCGAACTCAGATTTGGAATGAAATTTCTTTCCTTTCTCCTTCTTTGCCCTGGAAGCCAAAGCACAATCTTCTTCATCATCATGCTTAGATGAAGAACCATCCCTGGTATTCCGCCTGAATTCTTCTTGCACCAATTCTGACCAAAGTCGTTCCCAATCTGGTAGCTTTTCCCTTCCATTGACAAAGTCCTGATAACTGTGCCAACTCTTGGGAATTCCTAGAAGAACTAGGCTCACCAAGTCATCATAAATGACAGTAATGTCGACGTTCCCAAGCTCATCCCGACATTGGACAAACATTGTTAAATATTTAGACATGGTTTCACCTTTCTCCATTTTGATCTTCCTAACTTTATCCTTCAGTGCCAATTTTCTATGATCACTCCTACTCTGAAATAGATTTTTCAAAGATTTCCACATTGCATATGGTGTCGCTTTTCCATGGATACTTGAGACAATGTGGTCTCGTACTCTCTCCAATAAGATCCTCCTCACCTTTACAACTTTCTTTTTCCAAGCATCAAGATTTGCAACATCTGTTACAGTGGATTTGGGAACATCAGTGTCAATGAGTTCTTTCAACCCATTGTCCTCCAGTACTGCCTCCATCCTTTCTTTCCAAGCAATATAGTTAGATTTTCCCTCAAGTGCATACTCCAATATCAAGCCATTGAAAGCCATTTCAATCCTAAATCGCCTGTAGCACCAAAAACGTCTTCTGCAAATTCAAATTCTATTCAGTCACAAGCTCAACTTCTTCTCCACTATAGTGATTTCATGTGCTCTCATACCATGTAGAAATTATACAAACATATGTATATCAATGGATTCAATCTAATCTAACAATGTGCTAAAGCTAGATACTGAATCGCTTCTACAAATCAATTGCGGAAATTAAATACAATCACCAATCACATGAAGCAAATAAAGAATCAAATAAAACCACAACACATGTGATTACTGGGGAAAGCTTGCTACTCAAAACCCCTCTATAGTCACAAGCTCAACTTCTTCTCCACTATAATGATTTCATGTGCTCTCATACCATGTAGAAATTATACAAACATATGTATATCAATGGATTCAATCTAAACTAACAATGTACTAAAGCTAGATACTGAATCGCTTCTACAAATCAATTGCGGAAATTAAACACAATCACCAATCACATGAAGCAAATAAAGAATCAAATCAAACCACAACACAGGTGATTACTGGGGAAAGCTTGATACTCAAAACCCCTCTATATTCTATTGTATATTAACCATGGAATCATAAAACAATTACAATGCACTCTTCTCACATGAGTCTCCTGCACTCTGCTAACTGTCTCACACTGTCTTGGACAAAACTGGCCAACACTTAGCCAATTCTCAGCCTCTAAACAACCTGCCTTGCTTGCGCAATTCTGGATGAATGCAATCCCTATTCTTTAGGAATTTTGGCCTTCCTAAACTGTGCAAGGATCATGGGAAATTAAATGGATGTCTAGTTGCATGCAGGCAACCTCCTAATCACACAACTGATAGTTAACCTCCCTTTCACCTTTGTCTCAACTGGGTCTCCATTGGAACTGACATGCATGTAGCTATCAATAGTAAATCATCAGTTGCATGGCAGATCACTGATTCTGAATTAAATAATTTTTAATTCACTTGATATATCACTAGTGCAACAAACAGTTACAACTAGTTCAACTGACTCTAACTCACCTAACTGAGTTAAATGATTACACATGCATTAAACTAATGCACCAACTGCAATTCGAACTCCATAACTAATAGAATTACTCTGCATGCCTAAACAACCACCCTCAACTCGAAATACATGAGCTAACTCAGTTTATAATACTCAGTAACTATTACAAGTGATCATGAGATAAGATTACATTTTATTGTCCAATTTAATTAAGGGAAAATTAAATTAGACAATGCACCAAATTAATTAATTAATTTGGCCCACACTAGTGTGTGTGCTGCTAGGACCCATTGGTCCCACACTAGTGTGTGTGCTGCAATTTCTTATTGGAATTCAACATCCTAGGGCCAAAATTTAAACTTTTTTTGTTGTATATTCTACAAATTTTCCCTTTTATCAAAATATATTTACATGGATTTGTCATATCTTACTGAGGGGGATCAACTGACATTTGGTCTGCAAGAGCGCTACTTGTTGTGCTTCTTGAATCTTCATTGTTCCTCTGAGCTTGGAGGTCACTAGTTGAAGGCACACCCCATCCAACTCATCCTCCATGAGTGGATCATTACATGCTGAATTTGGACGGTTTCGATCAGGGCCAGAATTTGTTGACACAATTCAATGATTTTTGCGTACCAATCCAAAGTGGGTGTGAACACATGTGGCAGTGGTGAGCCATTTGAGAGATAAAACTTGTAAAGATCCCTTGGATGGCAGGGTTCAGAGAGGTGCAAGAATATTTAATGTGGTGACCAAAAAACCAATGAGGGGCAGAGAAAGGAAATTACCAGCCAAACCTTTCGAGCTTAACGTCTACTTTTGCGTTAATCCTATTTCACTATACTCGCTCGAATGCAAAGACCATAGATGGTATTGCTAGAGAGTTGTATTAGTGGTTGTCAATATTCTTGAATGTATTATCCTTGGAAGAAAAGTGAGCTCTCGCACAATTCTTTTCCCTCGAGGAGTAAGATTTACACTCAGATCATAATTTGCAGGAAGAGGATTAAACATATTAGCACGAAGAAGAAAGAAACCAAAGAAAGGATGGCTTCTGGATGAGAGATCATCATAACCAAGCCACGAAAGTTGCCTAATTCTTTCTTGGCCACCCTATTTACCATCAAATTTAACTACATTGAACCCTTTCCTTAGCCTGAATATGCATTATATTTTGCATTGAATTCAAGATTTCACATGCTTTCCACATAGCCATTGATGCCAAAAACTGGAGAAGGTGACTAGTAGTGTCAATTATGCAAGGTACGCTGGAGTGTTAAAGATATTTCAAATTGTATGCATTTAATTTTGAACCAAATCTATTGTGATTGCGCTCCATGTCTCCAAATAAGGCAGTTGTTTTTGTGAAGGATTTGGCACGCTGTGAATTCCATTTGCATGGCATCGCATGATTATAGAGTATGTGGGCTTGGGAACAATCTTGTCATCCTTACTATCTATATGGATCAGAGTCTTCCAAATTCGTAGATTTATTGAAATAATCTCGCCTAAGATTAAGCTTTGTACCTTCTTCCTATGCGAATGTCGCTTATTGATGGAGAAATACAACAAGAACTTTGCCTTAATCATGGGATTTTCTTCCAAGTGAGGATGCCATTGATCCTAAGTTTCTTTTCTTCTAGTTGGCAAGCTATGTTGGTTTGTTCGTTGACTTCCTTGTTCTGATTGTGGAGAATATGATGAAATGACTTATAAGAGAATGATTCTAAGATGCCAAAAATTATGCGAAGAAGGAGAAAAATCACATTGTTATTAGGGAGATACACCAAGCATAGGTGTTGAATGATTAATAGGGAATACCATAGAATAAAAATAGAAGAGATGTCCTACTCTTTGGCTAGTTGAAGGCCAAGAAGGAGACCATAAAATTCGTTAAGGTTGTTCGATCTCTACCCTAGGCCCCATGCAAACTTGGTTTATGTTTCTCCTTCAGGATTTATGATAATCCCTCCCCATCCTGCAACCCTTGGATTCTTTTTAGAGGCACCATCAAACAATAATATCCATATCTTTTATTACATCCTCTAATTTTTAAATTCTACATCAGATAGCCTAAGTTTCCAACGCAAGGGAGCCATGCACTTTGAACTGACATTAGAAGAAAAGTTGACCTTAGGAATTGCAAGATGCTCCAACCATTCCTTCTCTTAAGGGTCCAAAAGAGGGTATGGGTCTTTGATTTTTAATTGATTCATCTCCGCAGAGAGTGAGAGAGATTTAGCAGCTTCCATCCTAAGATAAGTTTTGTTATCCTTAAAGATGACATAGTTTCTTGAGAGCCATATCTGCCAACAAAAAAACTTAGGAAGAGAGGTCCATATCCACTTAAACTCTAACTTTCCTATTAAACAAACTGCCTATTGATTGGGCCATTTTGTTAACAGATTGGAGATATCATTAGGGAGATCAAGTTTGTAAGACAAGGGGCCAACTACAATATTTCAAATTTGAAGAGTGAAAGGGCAGGATAAGAATAGGCGAGGGATTGTTTCCTCATTTAGGGAGCATAGGGGCAACATGATGGTCCACACGTTCCTATTTTTTGAGGTTTTTTGAGGTGAGGATTTTATTATGAAGGAGGGTCCAAAAAAAGGAGTTTACTTTGGAGATGGCATTATTGGTACAAAGCCTTCGCTAGAGGGATTATTTTGGAAGAATTTTCTATTAGAAAAGTAATTCTTCGTAGCTTGCTTTGACCAAGTACATATGGGCTTTCCATCCCAACTTGTCTTCTATCCAGTGGTTGGTGGGAGCACAACCAGATAGTCTAAGCTTAAGCATATTTGCAAGGGGAGTGAAATAGGGGGGAAGATTGCCTAGCCACCAACCCGACCAAGTGACAATTTCTGACCAATCACTAATATAGGCTAAGGTGTTGACTCCACAAATTGTAAGATTATGTTGTAAGGGCTTGAGAGATTCACATTCTGCTGAGGGGGGGGGGGGATTTAGAATAGGTTCGGGCCAAAAATAAATGTCGGTCCCATTTCTAAGGGTCCAGCTAAGATGTTTGTTGATTAGAGAGGAAGAGGCAAAGATGAGTCTCTAAATAGGCAAGTGGTTTCTAGGGGGGGGGGGGGAAGAGGAGAAAGTATATTTTCAGGATTTCTTCCCAAGTATTTTTTGGACAATACTTGCACCCACCATGCCTCCTTATTATTTTTCAGCTTCCAAGTCAATTTCGCTCCCATTACCTGGTTCGTAAGAGTCAGATCTATGATCCTCGGAGCTCCATGATCATAGGGGGCTCTAATGATCCAGGTGGATATTGGTGGCCACTTATCTATTCCACTTGGATCCCCACCATTGTGTCTTTCAATTTCCTTGATTATAGCACAATTTACTATTTTTGGTAGTTTTTCGGGTCCTGAAATTCAAGAGTCGTTTTGAGGCCCTAAATGATGTTTTTTTGGAAAACGGGAAAGCTCATTGCCTACATTAGGGGTTTGCAGTCATAGTTTGTATTCCTTGTATAAATATTTCTAATGAGGTATCATACGCATCAAACAGAGATTGTATTCCAAAGTTATTGTCTCTAGAAATTGATGTACCAATTTACCCCAACAGGGCCTGCAAACTTTTGGTACTTCATCTCCTAGGGTTAGGTTTTTGGATTTTTAGGGTTTTACATTGTTTCTCAATAATAAATAGGCCTTCAAGCCTAATTGTAACACACTTCAAAATGCATTTAGTTGCCATATCTCTTCTCATAAATAAGCTACCATCGTCTGAGCTAGTTTATTTCCATTCTGCGTTTAAACATTTTTCAATACTTTGTTATTAATGAATTGAAGTTATGTTTTCATTGTATCTTTGTATTTATGTTTATAGATGTATTTCATTTCATTCCTTCATAAATATGGATCATCTAATGGTCTTCCAGTTGAGTAGGTAGAATTTTTTGGAGGATGCTTTGCTTCTTTCCCAGAGAAATTTCTAGATCACCATGTTGACTGTCTGTGAAATAAATTTGGGGACCAATAAAGCTTACTATTGGAATATAGGGATGGAAGAAAAGACTGATTTAGGATGATCCGACCAACGAAAGTGAGTCATCACACAACTTGTGATTCTAATTTGGATTTGATTTTCGAAAGTACCAAGCTCCATGCCTGGGAAGAGAGATATTTTAGGCATCTGGGAATGCCAAGATATTTAAAATTTGTCCAGCTTTCTGTATAATTGAATCCAAAATATTGTTTATCTACGGGTGCTTATTAGTCGATGTAACACCCTCTTCCCACATCTACCCTAGTAACTATCTAATTGGGGTAAACATGCGACGATAGGCTAATAATACGAAATTCAACCTCCTAGATGACCTTAAGGAAGTGGAACTGACATAAACTTGACAAACAGACCTTACACAACATCCACAACACCTCCACGAGGTAACCCAACCTCCCAAATTCCTTAACCCTGAGGGGGAACTGATTTTTGACCCTTTTGAGCCTTATCCGTGGGCATGTAAGGGCAAGGGAGCGGCTAAAAGGCTATAATTGTGGGCATGCCAAGGCAAGGTCGCGGCCAAGGCCCCAAAAATTCAGTTCTATGCCTGCAACTTTGGGATTTGTGCCATCTTTTTAGCCCTAGAGCCTAGGTCACTACCCAGAACTTCATGGAACTTTAGGAGAGGTTAAATGACATTAACACAAAGGTATGGAAGCAATCAAATCATCATGAACTCATCTAGACCCTCCTAACCATGACAGGTATTTCGTCAAACATGTCAAAAGAATTGCATCTATAGGTGTAAACAATAGATTTAAATACGGGGGTCTCTTACAAATATGAGAAAAATGCAAACCTTTGTGATGTTGTTCTCCTGATAATGGAAAATCTAGGGCTTGAGAATTTGACTATAGATTTAAGGGAATGACTAAACTTCCTACCATAGTTTGCTCTTGTTTGTAATTATTTATGAATCCTCGTATAATGTTCTCATTAGGCCCATTAAACTTCTGAAGGAAACCTATCAGACTTTCTTGGTAAAGTTTTTCCATTGTGTCTTTCCCCCAATTCTCGATCTGGAAGTCTTTAGGTTCTATCCTTGTTGCCATGTTTTCTGAAAACAAATTAACTATCATCATCCTCATTTTCAAAAATAAAACTTCATGCACTAGATCTTTATTGACATATACATTATGGCGGTTGTTGGGTGCCAATTTTGCACACATTTCCTACATTTGTTTCCCCTATTTTACCTCATGACTATAACCGTTGGGACTATATTTGCCTCTGTTTTCCTATCATTTTATCTTAACTTGTGTTTTTTCGCCTTATTTTCATTACTTTTCCATTTCATCGATTATTATGATGTATCATGCCTTTTTTATGACTAACTGAGGATGAATGTTCGGAGAAGATCTATGGTATTTTGTTGTCTTTCCAAATGCCATTTGTAGCACAAAAGATCTTGAGCATGAGGCGTACAGTAGTAGTTAAAGGTGTGTTGTTACAGTGAGCTTTTTACACCATGACACTGTTACACCATTTTGTTACAGACTCGCTGGCAAACTGCTGTTACAGTTGTACCGTTGAATGGATCTCGTCAAATCCTGATGCTGACCTGTCCTCTGGCTGTTACGCTATAGTTGTAATATATCGTGATAGATGTAGAAGTTATTAAGTATTGTATTTTTGGATAACAACCTCTAAGCTGTTTTTATTGTAATCTATAATTTTTCAGTCATACTTTTATTAAGAAGTGGTTATAACCATATGCATTCTATCTTGATCAACATGAGAATCATAAGATTCTCATGACTGATCCATCCCTCATTTTTTTGAGATGCAACCACTATATAGTTCTCCGCCCTTGAGGTCAAAAGGTTAGCGGAGAACTTCATTACTTTGGCTCTGTAATTTTGCTCATATTAATACAAATTATCTTGTTGTTGTTGTTATATGCATTATTTGATTTAGTTTTCATTAATTTTTTTCTCTACCTGCGCCCTGCTAGGGAGGAAGGGCCCTCCTCTTTAGCAGGGATTGCAGTGATTAAGGTAGCCGTGTATATGTATTTCTATTTTTTTTTATGTATCAGTGACTGTTGCTGTTGTTTTAGCTATGAATAGATCTGCTTCAATTCCAATGTTTATATGTTGTTACACATATGAGATCATAGATATTAGCTGGGTAATTGTTGTGTAGCGCGCTAGGACAGATTAATTGAGGCGTGATTACAGTCTTGTAGATCATTTTATTTCCGCATGAGTGATTTCCTTCCAGCATTTACTTCAGCAACGATTTCCTTTATTTGGATTTCCTTATGGTTGGGTGTATCGGCACAGACAGTGCAGATGTCATTGAAATAAAAGACGTCCCTGGATTGATAATTTATGTGTATTGTTTTAGTCATTTAATAGTGATTAATATAGCCCAATATTTTGGCGTCGTTGCCAGGGATGGAAGTGATGATCCAATCAACCAGAGTTGTTTGTTAGAAGATAGAGTGTGCCTAGTCTGTGATTGTCGGGCGGTAAGACGAGAGGTAAGAACCTGCGTAGTGCTCTAACGAACTTGAGCGGGCTCACCAATGCTACATTGGGGCACTTAGAGGTGCAATTTCCGTGTATTTTTTAGCGTGTCTCCAATGACACAATTGTCGGGCGGTAATATGAGAGGTAAGAACCTGCGCATCGCTCTAACGAACTTGAGTGGGCTCACCAATGTCTTGCTGTGACACTTAAAAGTGTGAATTTTTGGGTGTTTCTTTAGGATGCCTTCAGCTATACAGTCGTTGGGCGGTAAGACGAGAGGTAAGAACCTGTGCATCACTCTAACGAACTTGAGCAGTCTCACCACTATAGAAACTGAAGCACTTATAGGATGAATTGATACACATAAGGTCCATGTGTGCTAGTAGGACGATATCAACATCTACAAACACCCCCCACTCTACTAACTACAGGAAAGACGGGTCGTAAGAAGGAAAAGAAGAGTGCAGATTTGGGAAGAAAGACATTCTTTGGAGATCTGATCTCAAGGGCAGAAAAGGAACAATCTATGTCGTAAAAATATAATAGGAAGACAAGACCATAGAAAGCGAATACCATATCAAAGCCTGGGCCATCGGTGCCTTCTGTTTCTAGACCTCACTACCCTTCGAACAACATATCCACTCCTGATATCAAGACTCCAGATTCAAAACAACAATGGAAAATCATTGATCAGGATTTGAGAATTGAAGGACACAGAAAGACCAGTGGGGAGCATCAGGGACTTGAGGAACATCATTTAATTGATCATCATTTGGACGTTGGTAGTGCCATTAAACAGATGGTCCTGGAACAACTTGATCCTGTTATTTATCAATCTCCAACACACTCCAAGGTCAGTTCATCCCATCAGGAAGAATCAACCATGGAAGACGAGAATGTCAAGACAAATAGCTCAGTTACTTTTGAATTCTCGATAGTAGTAAATCAGGATGAGGCTCCTATGAAGAATATTCCTTTTTCATCCCTACCATCCTTTCAAGGGATGGCTGTTGAAGATCCTGATACCTTTTTGTTCGAATTCGATGTGCTATGTAGAGGTTATGACTACACTTCATATGCCCAGAAGATGAAATTATTTCGTGCTACTCTGAAAGGAGCAGCATTAAGATGGTTCATGAGTTTGGGTGTTGGCACGATTCGAAGCTGGAATGACATGAGGGAGGCCTTTCTCTTTAAGTATTAGGATTACCATTGAACCAGGGATTTGAAGGAAGAGATTTTCAAAAATTGCATAGAAGGAGGAAGAGAGCCTGGAAGACTTTATGGAGCGATTTCATTACAATTTACAAAGGTCTAAGTTCAATAACTTAGACTCAGAAATTCTAAAGCCAATATTCTTAAGAGGTATAAGAGATGACTGTCTGGAGCATTTGAATCTGTTGGGAAAAGGAGACATCGCAAGGACCACTTAACGAAATAATGAAATAGCTCAAGAGGATCGGTCAAGGGGAGAAGTTCAGTTCAGCATCCTTCAGTCTGGATACAAAATTCCACAAGTGGAGGAGTAGCTAGAGTAGAGATCGAAAACCTATTTGAAGATTTTAAAACCGACCTCCTTACCACTCTCTCCGCCCATATCACTATGGTACAAGTTAAGAAAGGACAAGTAGAAGCTGAAGCAGCCTTAGCAATATTACATCCTCGATGCAAAAAGAAACATTTGGAAATAGAATTTGGATTGAATAGCGTCAACCTGTGCAATATCTGTGAATTGGCGCATTCTACGAATCAATGTTCTGAATTGCCTAGAGTGAAGGCGGTACTGCAAGAATCAAGCGAGGATGTCCAGTATTCTTATTTCATCGGATCAAAGAGACCATGGAAGCCACGACCTACAGGTATGCCTTCAGATTTTTCCTCTTTTTATCCTTGGAATAATGTTTATAATAATTAGCAATATCCATGGCAGTATCCTACTCCTTCCTCAACGCAATTTCCTTCACCATGGAAGCAGTGGTTGTCTTCTCCACCAATGTAATATCCCCCATCAAAACCCCAATCCTTGGGGTCAGAATTGGAGAAGTACTGGCCAAGGTCCAGTACCCCCTACAGTACCAATACAATAACAGTTACAACTGCCTTCTATTCAAAATCCTACACCTTTTGTCTAACCCCAATTACCTGTGCAACCTAACCCCAATCTGAATAATAAGGCAGCTTAGAGCATGGATTCTCTGGTTACCCTCCAAACTTATATTTTTACTCCTATTGGACTTAACGAGGTTTAGCTTCGATCAGCGAAAGTAATTAGACCTGAACATACTCCCATTATTACCGAAGAATGTGAGTCACCTAGAAAGGATATGGGTGATTCTGAGGCAGCTGTTACACATGTTACAACTGATACAACACCCACTATTACACCTGTAGCGGCCAGCTCGAGAGGGTCTACTGTTTCTACAACAGCCAAACTGATCAAGGCTGGTGCATCTGTGATAGCTAATTCAACTGTTAACATTCATAATCCTTCATACCCTCAACGATTAACTAAAACTGGGCCGACCTCACAACCTGAATCTGAATTCTTCAAGGAATTGCAAAATTTGTATGTGTGAATTTCGTTGTTACAGGCTCTTAAGGAAGTACCTATATACGCTAAAGCAGTGAGGGATCTGTGTGTCGAAAAGCCTGGAAGAAAACCTAAAGACCCTGCTACTATCCATGTCTTGGGGAAACTGTCCGATCTTATGATTGATCAACCTTTGTTGACTAAATATAATGACCCAGAGAACCCTACAGTGACTGTCCATAGTGACGATCAACCTATAACCAACACTTTGATTGATCTAGGGGCAACCATTAATGTCATGACTAAAGACCTCTTTATCTCCCTAGGACTTCATGGACTTAGACCTACACCCACAGTGCTTGGATTAGCAGATAGGTCTCATGTCAAGGCCGAGGGAATGATAGAATATGTGGTTATCACTGTGGCTTCTTGGAATTATCCGACTGATTTTCTCATTTTACAAACCAAATCCAACCTGGGGGGTCATCCTTTAATCTTGGGAAGACCGTGGCTAGCCATTGCAGAGGCATATATCATATGTAGGTCCGGATCTATGGTGATCTCAAATGGGCAGGCCACTCAGAACTTGAATCTTTACCCCCTAGCCAAACCTCATATGGATTTGAGTAGTCCTTGGTGGGATGAATTTGAACTTGAATCTGATCTTTCCCTACCTCTTCTCACGCTTGGAAAAGCACAATACTTTAAGGATGAAACAAAGGACAATATCATTAATGGTTTTATTAGTAATTCACTCTCTGTTGCCTCCATTAGAGATCTGCAGGGAGAAAATGAGGTAGATGATGCAATTATTGAACATTTGAAAACCACTCTGCATACTACCAGCGGTCCCGTTGAAATTGAACCTGGGAAACGTTTAAACATCAATCCTAACCTGACTACTGAACAAAACATATTGTTGATACAACTGTTACAGAAATAAAAATATGCATTTGCATGGGACTATATGGATATGAAAGGAATCCATCTTGGCCTATGCACTCACCGCATTTATCTTAAAGAGGATTGTAAACCAGTTAGACAACCGCAATGCCGAATGAACCCCACACTTAAGGAGATAATGAAAGAAGAATTGCAGAAACTCCTTAATGCTAATTTCACCTACCCCATTTCTGACAGCCAGTGGGTGTCTCCGCTTGTCATAGTTCCGAAAAAGAACGACAAATGGAGAGTATGCATAGACTATAGAGAGTTTAACAAGGCTACTCAGAAGGACCATTTTCCTTTACCATTCATTGATCAGGTCCTGGATACTCTCTTTGGGAAAAAGTTTTTTTCATTCCTAGATGGGTTTAGTGGCTATAATAAAATACAGATTGCCCCAGAAGACCAAGACAAGACAACCTTCACTTTCCCATGGGGTACTTTTTCATATAGAGTCCTTTCTTTTGGCCTCTGTAATGCACCAACAACTTTTCAGAGGGAAATGTTGGGTATTTTTTCCGATCTCTTGAATGACTGCCTTGAAATCTTTATGGATGATTTTACACCCTATGGGGATGCCTTTGAGACAACATTAGATAATTTGGAAAAGTGTTGGAATGATGTGAACAAACTAATGTTGCTCTGAGCTCGAAGAAATGCCACATGATGATGACCGAGGGAATTGTGCCGGGACATTTCATTTCGGTGGATGGAATCAAGGTAGATCCTGCAAAAATTGAGGTAATCTCAAACATCCTAACCCCTAAGACTCCGAAAGAGGTACGTAGTTTTTTGGGACATGCAAGATACTATAGGAGATTTATAGAAAACTTTTCAAAGATTGCATCTCCTCTGCTTTCTTTTCTCATGAAAGATGCAGAATTTGTGTGGACAAGGAAGTGTGAGCAAGCCTTTCTGAAGTTAAAAAACTATGTAACAACATCACCTATTTTACGAGGACCAAACTGGAGATTTCCATTCCATATCGCTACAGACGCATTTGAGCTGTTTTGGGGCAGCAGGAGGAGAAGAAACCTTACGCCATTTATTACATCAGTAAAAATTTAACTCCAGAAGAACTCAACTACACTGTGACTGAGAAGGAATTCCTAGCAGTAGTGCATGCTATCAACAAATTTCGGCACTACATCATCGGGTATCAAGTATTTGTACACACTGACCATGCTGCAATTCGATTTTTGATGAAAAAATTTGTTACTAATGGTAGAGTTACACGATGGTTATTTTTGTTACAGGAATTTGATATTACTATTTTAGATAAACCCATAAAAGATAATGTAGTTTCTGATTTTCTTTCTAGATTAACTATAAGTGATGATTGCATTGCCACTGAGGATTCTTTTCCATATGAATATATTTTTTCCATCTCTACTCACTCACCATGATATGCAAATATAGCCAATTACCTTGCTGCAGGGAAATTCCCACACCATTTATCTTCCAAAGAAATGAGGAAGATTATACAATAGAGTGCTACCTACTCCTGGATAGAAGGCAATCTCTATCACACCTGGCCAGACTTTCAGATTAGGTGATGTGTTAGAGAAGATGAGGTATTTGAGATCTTGAAGGCTTGTCATGAGGAACCCTTTGGTGGGCACTTCATTGACAAAAGGACGAGATATAACGTACTCTCAACAGGGTACTACTGGCCAACTATATTCCAGGATGCCAAGAAGTTTGTGAAGGGATGTGATAGCTGCCAGAGGATGGGCCAGCCTCTGAAATCAGATGAGATGTCGTTACAGCCTCAGATAGTGATAGAACCATTTGAGAAATGGGCCCTAGACTTTGTGGGGCCAATTAATCCTTCATCACAACAAAAATCATACATATTGGTCTGCACCGACTATGTCATAAAGTGGGTTGAAGCAAAGGCACTAATTAGAGTAACAAAATAGGCTATTTCAGAATTCCTGTTTGAAGATATTTTTGTTTGCTTGGGGATACCCAGAGAGATAGTGAAAGATGGAGGGTATCAGTTCACATCTCATTTGATCAAGAAGCTGGTTTAAAAGTATAGAATTCATCACAAAATCACTTCACCTTATCACCCACAAGCAAATGGTCAAGTAGAAAGCACCAATAAATTCATCAATGGAATCTTAACAAAGACAATAGCCATCCACCGAAGAAACTGGGCCAAGAAACTGCTAGAGGTATTGTGGGCTTACAGAACAACATGGAGAAACATGACATGCTTCTCACCATATGAACTACTGTATGGTAAGAATCCTCTATTCCCCATAGAGTTCGAGATAAAGACATTAAGAATAGCATTAGAGGTCGTTCTGGACTTAAGTACAACACAAACACAAAGACTGAACCAACTCAATGAGTTGGAAGAGAAACGGATGGCTGCTATTCAATAGACAAAGATCATTCAACATCAAAGAGCTAGATGACATGATGGGTTTATTAAGAAGAAGAAGTTCCAGAAAGGATATTGGGTTCTTTTGTATGATTCAAGGTTCAAGGATTTCAAAGGCAAGCTCTGCACCAAATGGCTAGGTCCTTATGAAGTGGACACGGTCTTTGACAATGGGACTGTATAATTGGTCACCATCAACAGTGTGAAGACACCGTCACTGGTTAATGGGCACCGTCTAAGGTTATATTATCAACCCACTTCGAAGGAATCATTTTTTATTATTGTCGCGGACTCTGATCTTCATTTTACAGCAGCAGGAGAACGTTCTCCTGTGCAGCCTAAAATTTGAAATTCCAATAAGTGCAACAACTGAAAACCACCATTGTGGAAGTTGTTAGACCTGTTAAAAATAATAATAACAACAAAAGAAAATAAAACAAAAATAATAAATCTAACTGTGAAAACCTCTTTCCAGGGCGCAGTCAGAGAGTTTGTAACAGTTGAAAACCACTCCTGTGGAGGCTGCTACACCCATTTTTTTCCCTTCCTAAAAACATCATCTTTCCTTCCTGATACATTTTATAAGATGATGTTATTCATTTAATTTTATTTATTTACCGATTTCTCCTAATTATTATGTTTTTTGAAGAATAATCTGAAGGTTATCTTGGTTGTTACACATGTAACAGCCGACATCCACGAACACTGTTTCTCATGTTGCATCGCATAATAGCAATGATTATGCCAGCGAAACGCAACTACCATGAGAAGTGAAAGCAGTACGCCACCAATTTGAAATCTTCCTCCATGTCGCTTCAGGTATGTTATTCAAAAGGTAACGTCATCATTTATGATTTGGTGATTATTGGAAAAAGTAATGATATTCCCGTGACGGTTGTGGGCAGTTGTCACCATTAAGGCAGGGGGGGATATATCTTGAAATCATTGAAAAAATCCGTAGTCATAAACCTCTATCAAATCCACATGCACCCAATTAATAGCACAATTGCCAATGATGACTAAATTCGGCCAGAAAGAGCGTGTGTACTTAGAACCCATTACTTTTCATAACGAAACATTTATGAAGAGTTGTGTGAGGTACGATTCGGTAATCCATAAATATTGTCACCTCCCATCGACCTCCTTGATTGAAGCCTTGTATCGTCATTTGGGATAAGCAGAGACGCTGAGAAGAAGTAAGCAGTGCAGTGACATTACAGTGGGTTGAGAAGTAAGAAGCGAATTCATAAACAACAAGATGGGTGAAGTAACAGTTAGGCACAAGCCATATTCTATGGACGACTTGCAGAATTTCCCAGAAGCCTATCAAATATTTAGATATGCTGGATGGTTTGAGTACTTCCAGAAGCTGGAAGGCTCGGATGAGGCAGTTGCAATCGAATTCGCTCAGAATTTGAATAACAATCAGACCCGAGTCAGGGGCCTGCAAATTGAGGTGACTGAAGAGGTAATTGCTTGAGTAACTACATTTCGAGTAGAGGGATGGATGTGGTTTAATAGAAAAATAAATGACCCCTCCTTGAAAGAAGACTTCCTAGAAGGAGAATAGCAGTTGGAAATAGAGGGAGAGGAATTGACAGGCTATCACTCCCTCAGCCATGGGTAGATGTCGCCTTGGGTTTAATCAAATACATCACTTGTGAGGGAAGATCCACTATAGTGTTTAATTATCGCTTCCCTCTACTCAATCACCTTCGACACTAGAAAAATATTAACCTTCCATTCTACTTATTGGGGAACATTAAGCATATAGCGGCGACAGTAAAGACAACAACACATCCGGAAGCATGTGTGAACAATCACAGACTCATCAAATTGATCGTGTTGGATGCCCTAAGCCAGCAAGGAAGGTCTTGGGAAGAATTCAGGTGAAAGAGGCCGAGGACAAGTCAGGGAAAACAGGTCGCGACTTCGGGAAGAAGTCAGGCAGAAGCTGAAATCCAGACTCGGCCTGCCAAGGTCATAATTGGGAAAGAACCCACTGATGAACCAATTAGGGATAGACGACCAAAACAGAAGGTGAAAGTTAACCTGCCCACAACCAGAAATCAGATAGAAGCAGGAGTATCAGAAGAAGAAAGGGAACCCTCCTCATCAGGTAAGGACAAAACTCATGTCTTGTTTTTATAACTTGAAAATATAAGAAAGGAAAATGGAGAATTGAAATGAAGATTATCTGAGGGGAAAGAAATCTTGGTTTCTATATGCACGACATGTTTTCAAGAACTAACAACAACAGGATATAAGGTCTGTGGGGTAAACACCAGCCCGATGGAAATAAAAACAAAACGACATGAGGCTGTTACATAAGAACATGCTAAGGATACTGCTGTTACACAAGAAACAACAGTTAAAGTAGAGCCTCCTGTAGTAATCGACCTACAGGCCAATACATAAGAACCTGTGGAGGCCACTGCTATTACAGAAGAAACAAAAATGGACACATAGGCTACTCTAGGTAGAAACGAAAGGGCTGATACACAAGAACCCCCTAAGGAAGCTGTTGTTACACAAGAACCAGCAGTAGAGGTGGAACAACCCCATTCAACAGAGGTTGTTACACCCATTATTGATGTTGATATTAAATGCAGAAGAACGTCAGGTCCCATCTCGGGATGGAGTTCTGAGAAAATCTTGTTAATTTCTGAATTACAGAAATGGAAACATGAAGCAATCTCCCTTCGGGAGGGGATGATTTCGCTGAAAGAACATCGGAGGGAGATCAATGTCCTACATAAAATATGGATGAAAGAAGAGTTGAAGAAAGGATGGGAGAATTATAAGAAGAAAGAAACTCTGAAGAAGCAGGAGGAACAGTTGTTGCTGTTACAGTAGCAGGGTCGAGATCTTACCATAGATAAGCAAAAACTTCATGACCTTGCCCTCAATCTGTTGGGGTGCAAGTGACCTTCCCCATCCTACCCCATTTTTCTATGGGAACACTACTTCTTGTTCCAAATGAAAGCTGTTATGGAGGACAGACCCTATCTATGTTATTCCAATCACATATTCTTAGACATATTTCATGCCTCCGATTTTGATGAGCAAAGTCTATCGTGTGAGTTATTCTTACACAATATCATTTGTGAGCATGTGAGTATGCAAATGGTGGTGATGATATTCTCCTATATGGGGGATCTGCAGTTGCGAGCTTTTGTGTCCTCCATGAAGAATCAAATTGAGTGGCATTTGGCCATCAAATCTATGGATGCTAATGAAGAGAATATGGCATTATGGATCCAGGCAGAACTAGGACGGGCCACCGAGTTAAGGCGGGAATTTAGAATAATTTTGAGTACTCCTAGGATCCTGGGATAAGTGAACCTGCTGCCACTTACAAGAGAAGGATTGTGAACTTCTGTCTCAATCAGTTCTCAGTGATGAAGAGTCAAGCCTTGATTGGGTTCTTGAAACACACGGAAGCCAGTAGTGTTGAGCTGCTGAAGGGGGACCCATTTGCATTCCAGAATTTTGTGGTGTTTGTTACACATATACCAGCATATGCACATATAGTACAATCCCTTGGTGCTTTGTGGCTCGAATTAAGATTCAAGTTCCCTTTGATTTGGCTGCCAATTGAGGATTATCAGAGTAATTATGAATTGAACAAGTATGAATCAGAGTCCTGGATATGGCAGTTGATGGCTAATCAGGGGTACAGGTCTGTATATGAAGATACAGCTAGCACTTATGATCTCACTGACCTGCACCAGAGATATTCCCATGAGAGATGAGAATTTGCATGAAGACATGCAAGTGTTTCAGTTGAGGGGAGATGTTGGGTGCCAGTTTTGCACACTTTTCCTACATTTGTTTCCCCTATTTTACCTCATGACTATAACCATTGGGACTATCATTGCCTCTTTTTCCTACCATTTTATCTTAACTTGTGTTGTTTCACCATATTTTCATTACTCTGCCATTTCATCGATTATTATGATGTATCGTGACTTTTTTATGACTAACTGAGGATGAATGTTCGGAGAATATCTATGGTCTTTTGTTGTCTTTCCAGATGCCATTTGTAGCACAAAATATCTCGAGCACGAGGCGTACAGGAGCAGTTAAAGGTGTGTTGTTACAGTGAGCTTTTTACACCATGACGCTGTTACACCATGTTGTTATAGACCCGCTAGCGAACTGCGGTTACAATTGTACCGCTGACTGGATCTCACCAACTCTTGATGCTGACATGTCCTCTAGCTGTTATGCTACAATTTTTATTTATCGTGATAGCTGTAGAAGTTATTAAGTATTGTATTTTTGGATAATAGCCTCTAGGTGGTTTTGATTGTAATCTATAATTTTCCAGTCAGACTTTTATTAAGAAGTGGTTATAACCATATGCGTTCTATTTTGATCAGCATGAGAATCATAAGATTCTCATGACTGATCCATCCCTCGTTTTTCTGAGATGCAACCATTATATAGTTCTCCGCCCTTGAGGTCGAAAGGTTAGTGGAGAACAACATTACTTTGGCTCTGTAATTTTTCTCATATTAATACAAATTATCATGTTGTTGTTGTTACATGCATTATCCGATTTAGTTTCCGTTAAGTCTTTCTCTACCTGCGCCCTGCTAGGGAGGAAGGGCCCTCCTCTCTAGCAGGGATTGAAGTGATTAAGGTAGCTGTGTATACGTATTTCTATTTTTTTAATGTATCAGTGGAAGTATTGTTGTTGTTGTTTTAGCTGTGAATAGATCTGCTTCAATTCCAATGTTTAATATGTTGTTACACATGAGATCAGAGATACCAACTGGGTAATTGTTGTGTGGCGCTAGGACTGATTAATTGAGGTGTGATTACAGTCTTGTAGATCATTTTATTTCCGCATGAGTGATTTCCTTCCAGCATTTACTTCGGCAACAATTTCCTTTATTTGGATTTGCTTCTGGTTGGGTGTACCGGCACAGACAGTGCAATTGTCATTGAAATAAAAGACGTCCCTAGATTGATAATTTATGTGTACTATTCTAGTCATTTAATAGTGATTAATACAACCCAATAGTGGTGAGTCTTACCTCTTTTTGAAGCCCTTGACAAATAAGTGAAACCAATCCTCTTCAATCTTAGTTCTCTTGAAAAAAATGAACTCACTACTTCTACAAACAAAAAATTTTGATGTAGAAAAGATTACAAAAACATGACAATCATGTTTTTATTAATCTATTCTTCTTATCTTATCCTGTGTTTCATCAAAAATTAAAAAAACTCCTTTGTCTCTGATTGTATAATTCTCTATCTTTTGTTGACTATGTAAAAAAATAAAAATAAAATTATATCACAGTGTCTTTTTGTTCTTCAAATTTATTCAAAATCCCTTCTCTCTTAAGACAAAATCATCATGCATTATGTTGGCTTGTGGCTTTCATGAAGGATTAAGGCAACATGGGTATGTTAATTAATGAAGGATGGGAATGGCCAAATCAAAAAGCCAAAAGGGAATCAACATAACCCCTTTGGTGCACCTCCCGTGCATACAAATCACCGTGGTTGCACCTCCTCCAAACAAGCGGCGATGTCTGTGGTAGCAGCGGCAGCACCCACATAAGCGCAAGCCACAGCCGTTCCGACGTCACTCAAGAACGCGAAGGGTGGCAAGACTGACCCGTCATAGGGGATGACGTCAGCCTCCCCTCGGGCCAATCCTAGGAGCTCCAAGGGGGCAAGGCGGGACTCGACCTTTGACTTCTGACCCAACGAAAGTTGGCGGGCCCCACACATACACAGCTGGTGTAGGTAAGTCTAAGGTAAGGTAATTCCACCCGAGGTACAAGGTTGGTACCTCCGTGTTAGGCACTTGGCCCCTCACCTACTCGGATGTCATCGGCCAAACACCGCGTTGCACGTGTCCCTCTGCTGACGTCCTCATGATGTCAACCCTACAGTTATCGCCCTGCTCCACTGCTCAGTAAAAACATGTCTCCACCTCGATTTTTACTCCCAACTGTTTGAATTGTTTACCACATATCGATGTTTCTTACTTAGCTGGGTGCCCTGGTAAAAATCACAGTACTGGTTGCTTTTCCCCTCGCGTCACTTTCACTGATGTCTCAGGTATTTTGTCAAGCCCTTTTCATTATTTCCCTTTACTGTTTGTTCAAATTGTTATGGAAAAAATGAAGCGCTCCGCTCCCGAAACCTCGCAAGCCCGCGAAGCCGGTATTGCTCCCGGTCCAAAACCACTCATGGATGCCCACTCTTAGCTCTGCGACATATTTTTCCCTTTCAATGTGGCTTGTATGAAGGCCAAGCTCTTAGATTTTAAGCGACGGGGCGAGGATGTGTTCAGAGTGGTCGACTTAGGGCTCTATTACCAAATTTCCCCAACAATCTATCCCTTCCCTGAGTTCACCGCCTGGCTCGTCGATGCCTACATTGAACAGAAGGACATTTTCCTCTTCGTTCATGGGGTCAAATTCATCGAAATTACTCCTCAACTCATCAGAAAGGCCCTATGTTACCCCTCCGCCCAAGAGTGTGTTGAATTCACTGAAGTCACCCTCTCTTGTCACTTCTCAAACTTGCTCATGGAAAAAAAAAAGTGGTTTCCTTGAGCTCATCACCGATTCACACATGTATGCCCTCCCACCTACAAAGACTATTCCGTTGTCCCTCTTTCGTGACACCACACAGCCTATCCTAGCATTTATCTTAGGACTGTTAGGTTTAGACAATATCGATAGGGCGACAAAGGCTGGCCTAGGGTTTCTATGGTTCATGATGCAACCCGGGGTTATACTAGACATCCCCACCTTCTTAGCCTTTGCTATTAAACCCAGTTTAAAGACATGTCGTCTTATTGTTCCTTCAGATACTGCTCCTTGGTGTTTTACCTATTCATGTTTAAGCATGCAAACAAGTTCGAGGGTTTAGGCCTGGACAAGTTCTCCATGAGAAACGCCGAGCCCAAATCCGTTTTCAAATGGACTCAGTCAGTTCACCAATACCCAGAGGGAAAGGGGTACTCGAAATTCATCACAGATTTCATGTCCAGGGCTTATGCCATGATACATGACAACCCCCCACCTAGGATATTCCTTGAGAAAAATGAGTGGATCCAGTTCAGTGAAACAGATTGTGCCAGGGATTGGTACTTGTTTGAAGATCATACTGAGATCAGGGTTTATGGTGCCGAAGTGTCACATTACCACCTGCCAGTGTTCATGTGCATGAGTATTTTCGCCCTTGAGTTTATCCGCCAAGTCCTAAGCGTCGACCAAACCCACTTTGTGCCCACGAAGAAGTGATATATATTGAGGCTCCCAAATGTTGTAGGCCCTTTCACTATCAATTCAAGGTACGCACTCCCCTCTGTGGAGGCGTTGTTGCGGAAGATGAATTTCCCTTGAGGATATGTATGGAACTATGATCCTAAAGGGTTTATCACACGCAGAAAGAAGAAGATTAAGTCTTCATCATATGAGCATGAACCTAGGCCTCTAATATAATGGAAATCTAACTGTGATTCATGGCCTTTGGATACAGAGATGGAGGTCGAATCCCCAGTTTCCGAAGGAAAAGGAGACAGTGTACACAACGAAGTGGAGATCCTGGAACAAGAGAACCACTAGACCTGCCAGGAACTCACAAATGAGGAAGAGAAGGATCACCTCAGTAAGAAACAGAGAACTAAAGGGCTGGGAGAACAGGACACTGAGACTATCGATGATGAAACCTCACAGCACACAGGTCATGGTAAAGACAAACCAGGTTTTCAGCTCTCCTATGATTTCGCTTCCTCTTCAGCACCTTCAGAGCTCTCAGAGGCCATCACTTTGAGTAAGGTGAAAAGAAGAGAGCAGATTGAGGCGATGAACCAATCTGCAAGAGAGAAACTGAGAGCATAATTGGCTCAGTTTGTAGACAAGAATCACATAAGGCTCACTACAACTTTAGATGTAGGGAAGGAATAACTTATAGTTGTTTTCCAACACTCGTCCTCTCATCCCCTACCCCTGGGATCCAAGTACAAAGCCTTGGAAATGATTCTGGAGTTGGCTTTTATCCCCTTGTGTGATAAGCTTAATTTGCATAAGTCCATCGGGGAAATGCTGCACACGGAGGTACTAAAACACACCATCGCCCTGGAGAAATCCGAGAGGAGACTGGCTCAAATGAAGATCACTTTGCAGAGGGAAAGAACAAGTGCAAAGGCTCTCTCCACTCAGCTAGAGGATTGCAAAAAGTTGATAAGAGGTATAGGAGTCGATCCCAACTCAGCAATACATACTCTTCTGCATAAGGTCGAGTTGGAAGTGCAGGAGCTACGGCGCAAGCTGAAAATCCCTCGTTCAGAACATATCCAAACAAAGGAGCTAGCTCAAGTTTAAAAGGATAAGGAAGCCCTTACAGAAGCGTTTGCTCAGAGGAATGAGGAACTTGCTCAAAGGGATGAGTAGAATGCAGAATTAAAGGAAAATTTTTCTAAGCTGCAACAGGCTCATGATAACCATGTATGTCTAGTACAGGTACCGGAGGACCCTCAAAGTGCTCCAGAGCATTTGACCAAGGCTTTGGTGGACCTGAAGATGTCTGAGGATGAAGTTCATACCACTCAGCGACTCTTAGACGAAGCCAAGGCGGCCTACTCAAAGAACCAAAAGACAGTCTCATCCCTCCAGAAAGAGGTAGAGACCCTTCGTAAAGAGGTTCAAGGGCACGATAAGTCAATCAAAGATTTGAAGGCGCAAATTAAAGGTAATATGTCATTAGTGGAAGCCAGGTAAATAGTCTGGACAGAGATTATAGCATAGGTGAAAGAGCATTGGGATCTCGTCACACTGGAAAATGATAAGAAGAATGCCATCCAGGATTGTAAGGTACAATTGGAGGCCAGTCGCAAAGAAGGGGATGAGAATGTGGTGACAACGAGGAGATGCATCAAGTAAATTAACTAACTCCCCTTGGAAGAACTGGGCATGCACGGAGTGATCAACCCGTTCAGAACCATTATGGAGGTCACCAAAATGATTCAGAGAGAGGAACCATGAGTAAAAGCATCAGGATCTTGGCACTCGTGACAAATGGGGTGGAGGTATTTGATCGAGAATGGGGTAAGTTAGTGGAAGTCGGTCTCCCTCCATGTTGGGATCAGATAGGGGCATTGTTCCCCTGGACCACTTATGATCAGAAGTTGTCCGAGATCAAGTGCAAGGAAGATTTGACACTGGAGAAGACCTCTCGCTTGAAGGTTGAGACCTCGGTGGCAGCATTACGTAGGGAGTTATTTCTCCTTGCCATGGTCAAGAGGTTTTTTTGCTGCTCACCTTGATTACTCCAAGATTGTGTAAAAATGAAACCACTTTCAAGCATAGTTTTCCTTTGTTTCAAGCTTGTATTAAAATGAAACTATCTCGAGTCCATTTCGGTTATTATTTTCAAGACTCGTTAAACTCATGAAAATCCCAAGATTCTTTTTCTATCTTTCATGCTCGTAAAACACATGAAAATGCCAAGTTATTTCCGTCTTTTCTTGCTCGTTAATTAAATCGAAAGTTAATGATATGAGTACATTTTTATCACTTTTTCAGACTCGTTAAAACTTACGAAAGAGAGAAACTATGGAGTCCTCTTTTAAGCCCTTTTCAGACTCTCTAAACATGAAAATATTGTCGAGGACTTGACTATTAGAACTCGTTAAAATAAATAAATAGTCATCTATTCAGTATAATTTTACCCATTTTCCAGACTGAACTAGACTAATTATGAAAAATGTATACATTGAATAAGCATGGTCAATAGAGTTCTCTCCTACATAATTTTATCATTTTTCGGGTTTGAGAGACTAAACTTATGAAAAAGAACACTACGAAGTTGACTTATGTTTTTCTTCTGACTCCCTAAAACTGAAAAACAACGAGTTAATCCTATGCTGGACTCATTAAAATTAAACAGTGCAAGACCCGTAGATTACAACAGGACCGAACCACTCCTTAGGGTTTGTTAAAATTACTGAGATGGACTCATCCAAAGGATGAGCTTACACAACAAGAAAATGTTATCCTCCTCAATCTTGAAAAAAATAAAGAGGTGATTGCCAGTAATGGTGGGGGGGAAATGAGAAAATAATCCGTCTTTTATATTTGAATTATTAAAGGCAATATGTCGCTCTTTAACATGACACTTTGTCACATTTGTGTCCGGGTTGGGAAATCTATCTGTCTCACAGTTAATCAAACCTCATTGAAAGTCTTCAGCTGGTTTTGGGTATTATCGTTGACTCAAATGTTGCCAAGTCACGTATCGTGTCGCCAATATGTTCAAGAGAAGTACAACCTTAGTAAAAATTACCTTGTTATTCATAACCTTCAATCGCGTCGGTCATCCCTGAGTCAGTCCTGAATCACTTCAAATATTGTTCTTCAAAACTTGACATGAAGTTTTGTGGCGTAGGCCCTCATACAATGGATCACTTCCTATCGATTTCAGCTCATTATCTAGGAAGTTGATTTAGAAACCCTTTTCAGTACCTTAAGGTCTGCATGCCTTAATCGCATGTTTCTCTCTTTTGACGATAGGTTCTCAACATTGGCCTTTGATCGAATGATTCTATGAGTGTTCGAATTCAAAACATTTAATCACACTTGATAGATTGTATTGGGAGTACCTTGAGAGCCATTGTTATTATTGGTGGTTTATCTTACATTTAATCACATGGTTATATTCGTACTATGCATCGATAGAGATGGAGATCAAGACCCTGGATATAGTTTCATCCATCCAGGTTGCGTGGAGTTATTAAATATTCATGATTGTAAATATAGAAGATCCATTGATGGTTGCGTCCATACTATGTCTACTGTTGACATGAATCTTTGTGTATTTCCCTAATAGTTCATCGAGCTATGTTTACTCTGAGTATGTGAATTCCTACCTCAATGATATTTATATGAAAGCGTGATATGGTAATCCTTGATTGTTTATTTCAGGTCCTCAACCAATTGGTCTTTGATCCAAACCTTTGACATGATAAAGCGCTTCAATCATCAAACATTTTTTCTGACTTTGCACTTTAGGGGGAAATCTGTTGCACTAAAATTTGTCACCATGAATGTCGATTCAGATATCTTACCATCTGATGGAGTGTCTTAAGTGAATCCCCTATGAAGCTTGAAGTAAAATAATACCGAGGAAAAAAGGAATTTTGGTTTTCACTGCTTAAAAACCATTTTTGAGAACCTACGTAGTTTTCCTGAACAAAACTCGCGCATGCGTAGTTTTTCTGAATAAAAACTGTGTAGGTCTGCGCAGTTTCTTCCACTAAAAAGTGCACAGGGCTGTTCACGCATGTAAAAGTAAAAAGTAATTTCGAGAAGCTTTGGTTGAGGAATCTTATCCAAACTAGAAACCTAGAATCACTACATTCCTGTGCCTCATCCCTTGGTATATGGAACTAAACTCCTTTTCTTAAGGATCATTTCCCTTGAGAAGTGGAACTAGAAACCTCCTCATCCTCCCTATAAATTCAACATAGGACTAAAGGAATGGGAGACTTTTTGAGATTTTTTGAAACTTTTGGGGATTGGAATTTCTAAACTCATGATGTTTGTTTCAGGTTTGAAGAGCTTGTCATCAAGGGAAGGAAAGGAGACCATTGGAAAAAGCTTATAACATCAAGGCTAAGGTTGTAAGATTGCTCTTTTTAATTCTTGATAATAGATATGGATCTCTTTTTCTCATTGTGTTGTTTTTAGACTCGTTGAAACAATGTCAATACTTAATCTTCTTGATCATTAAGTTGAATTGGTGTTTTTGGTTATTATATATTGCAGGTGCTTTGATCCTTTGCATGTTTTTGATTGCAGGTTCTTCTTGGCATTGAAGGATTTATTTGGAGCGAAAGGCAGAGTTCTAAATAAAACGTCTCGTGGAAAGGTAGGAGCATAACCTCCTCATTTCTAAGTTATAATAATCTGAATGCTAATAGTTTAGAGAAAGAGGCATTCAAATGGTTGTTTGTATCTAGTTATCTATTGGGATACTAAGGAAATCGCTCTTGTCCGCAAGAGGGATTTGTCCAAAAAACAGTACTGCACATCCATAGACCACACACTGAATCCACAAAGAAACCTTAATTCTAGTGTCTTTCCACTATCCATTCTTATCGTAGCATGCCACAGATCACACTATCCCTCAACATTACCTGTCCATAACATAAACATAGGCATAATAAAAGAATTTAATATCAATTCATGTCCACATCATACTGACCTTATAGATATGTCAGAGCTATTCTTCCCACTTGATTCCTCATAATACCAAGAACCTCTTCATGCCATTCACCTACATAAGCAATTATTTCTCCACAATAATGATCCCTAAAAACCCTGTCAAACAGTGACATAGATACATAGATACATACATATATATTTATTAGCATAAAAAAATCATGATCATGTCAAACAACAACAGAAATACACACATATATATACATATAAACATTAGCATTAAACAATCATGATCCATGACAACACTGTCAGACATGACATACATACATACATACATGTATACATATATAAATATCAACACAATCATGATCACAACAGAATTGCTAGATATCATAAGGTCTAGGTTAAGAGAACTTCCTTTACTTGTGCACATCATGCACAACGTTGAGAGCAACAGTTCCCAACATGGCCAAAGCATCTAACACCTCAGATACATTCACTTTACCTTTCATGTTACCTCTTCTTGGCCAATTTGGATTTCACACACAACAAGTATCTTTTGCTCATCCATGCCATGCAGACAAGGAAAAGGAAGGTTGAAGTTGAATAGAATAAGACCAACCTCTCTCTCTATTTGACCTCACATGTGTGACAGATGCGTCAAGATTTTTTTGGGTATCTTCACTAGAAGTAGCCTAAGATTTTCCGTGGAAGGAGCAGGTTTGAATTTCAGCATGTTTGACTTTTCTTGACCAAATCTTCAGGCAACATCTTATCTCATCTTGTAGGCAGATTGACCAAGTCTGACTTGCGAATATTGTCGATAAGTTTGATCTTGCTTTGAATAGAATAATTAGAAGTATTTCTTGATGAATTGAATAATTTCTCTAAGAAAAAGGTTGTTGGGTTTTTCCCCCAAGTGTGTTTTTCCAAGTTAATATTCTTGTCTCTTGTTTGGCTGTCTCTTTATGACCCTATTGGAATTTTGTTTCTATTGTTGATATGTTTTGTATAATTGCTTTATGATGAATGTGAATGCAAGATAAAATAAATATAAGATATCATAAGAAGTAATTATCATATTAGAATACCTTAAAAAATAAACATGGTATCAGAGCATGGGTGAAAGAGAAGCCTAGTCAAGTCAGACTTTATATGAAGGAAAAAGAATACGCAGACAACTAATATTTGTAAAAGAGTCTTTTCCATAAGAAACCCAAGTCACTTTGAATCCATGCTTCTCTTTTCCTTGTAACCCTAGATAAGAGCACTCAAATCAGGGCTGAAATTCTCAGAAGGCCAAAAGGTCTCAGTATGAATTCCTAGAAGACCAAAAGGGCTCAGTCCAAATCTCAGGAAGGAAAAAAGGCCTCAAAAGTTGAGTGCAGGGGGGCGAGAGACTCAAGATTGTCCTCAGGAAATTTAATCAAGGCCAAAAGCCCTCAAAGTATGGGAAAATTTGGTTGCAAACCAGGGGAACTAAAACTCTTGACAAATTCAAATCCACGATGCCTTAGAAATTATGGGAAGAAACTGCAAATGATAAGGATTTAGCCATGAAGAGGCCAATGATTCATAAAAGGTCAAGGGAGTCTAATTTATTTTTCTTAAGGAAAACATGGAGAAAACTCGATCTTGCTCCCGAGAATCCGAGCTCATAAGATGTGGAGGACAGTTTGAAATAACTCTCAATCTGGTGAATATATGAACATGCATTGATTTAGTACTTATCTAATCTTGAACATAGTAGTATGTGATTTGAGCATGTGGGTCTAGAAAAATTGTTGCAATGGTTGAGGAGACAACATGTAAATCATATGTTCTCTAATGTGGTTGAATGAGTGATGTCATATATACTTTGTTCTAAATACCATATATAATATTGTATGATAAGCATTGTATCAAAATGTGCATATGGAAGGAAGATTTGATTCATTATGATCATAGTTTTGTTACTTATTTTAGAGTATGATCGAATATGTGTGAACTCTAATCTGGTAAGTTATAAAAATCAATCTCCTATCATGTTGTGAATTGATATTGTTACCTCTGATATATGGAGAAATCAAGTGCACAAGTTTGCAATATGGAAATTTGGGAAAAAAAAAATTGGAAAAGGAGCAAGAGTTTGATCACGTGTGAAATTGTAGAAGCAATTTCGGGTCTAATACTATCACATAATATGTATTATTAATCCAAGTTTTGACTTGAGTAATGATGAGATTAAGGAGGGCGAATTCTATGGAATAAAATGAACAAATTGAGAATTGTGTAGTTATTAATCCAACATTCAATGGAATCTTGTTTAATATGCAAGCAAAATTTGTGCAAAAAATATCTACCTGGCAGTATTGATGCATGCAGATAAGTGTCCTATTGTGAGGATGCGATTTGATGCAAATTCAGTCCACAACTACTATCTACAACATAGTCCAAAAGGCAAGAGTTTTAATGATATCAAATTCCATATTGCAATATAGCATAAACATCATGTAACTTATCCATGGACCTGTCTGATCAAGAACAATTTGCTTATTAGTATCTTTGCAAATGAATCTTGTGACTTTGTTTTTCTAGAATAGATTTAAAATTACCCCAGGGCTAGAGGGAGCTGAGGAGAAAGGTTCTAGCATATAAACCAAGAAAAATCATATAAATTGTATGAGCCCATATCTTGGAAGAGTTGATAGACTCAGGGTTTTGTAAAACCCTAGAAATCCTAAAAGAGATTACTTGAATAAGGATTTTGCATATTGATTCAAAGTTCAATTTTTTTAATATGAAAATTGAAGGGACATTGATAAGTTTTGAAGACCGAAATGTCTCTTTAAGTGATCAAGTTATCCTTGTAAAGAACAAGTTATTGTTGTTACTACTATGAATAAGAAGCCAAGTTCCCATTCAATTTTAAAACTAAAGTATTGTTAAGAAAGTCGATTCATTTGTAGAACTCGAGGTGTTCTTATTATTACTATTGTTGTGATGAAGGATAGGCTACTTGGGTTGAAAGTGTCGAAATCAATGTTTACCTAAGAATACATAGTTGCAAGAATATCATTGCTAGTACTACTGAAGTAGTAACTAAGTATGTCATGGGTATGTCATATCCTCTCTTGATGAAGACATCTCACATTTATATAACAATATCTAATATTGATACATTTCCTTAGTCTGACATCAAGATGGGACATCCTTTGATTTTTTTATGACATGATGAAGTTTATAACATATGTTTAACATTTGGTTGGATTCCAGGAAATGGCAAAAAGATCAATATCTGGGCTGATAAAATTATGAATAAGGACCCAATTGAAGACAGAGCCTCCATTAGAGCGCTGCGTTGATGGATGGATAGAGAGGGGTTGTGTTCGTTGTGGGATATTTCTCTTTGGAAAGACTCTGCCTGGGCAGGGTGGAAACGAATCGAGGTGCCGGCTCACCTGACACTCGAATGGTCCACGCTGTTGGACCTCCTCCATGGCTTGGCACCCACGCGCATGAGGAAAAAAGATGTGAAAGGTTGGGGGCCGAATGCCAAAGGTTACACTGTCTCCATGGGATACGACAAGCTGAAAGAGAGGCCTTACGTCCCCCCTGACCCTGCACCTTGGCAGGGGGTCTGGCGTTTTCCTTCATGGCCCAAAGTCGACTTCTTTGCTTGGCTCCTCTGCCACGGCAAGATCCTTACATATGACATCTTGCAGAGAAAAGGGTTCTATGGTCCCTCCATCTGCTCGCTGTGCAATGAAAATGCAGAGACTGTTGTCCATCTAGTCCTCGAATGCAAGTTCTCTAAGCAGATCTGGTCCTCCTTCATTCACAATTTGGATCCCAACTTTTTGCTACCTCGTTCCACTGCTGATCTTTTTTCCAATTGGGCAATCAAATATCCTGGCCCCCCTTCTAAAAATCAGCTTATTAAATCTGCATGGGCTGTCCTTCCAAAGGTTATTTGTTGGCAGATCTGGCTAGAACGAAACAGAAGAATCTTCAGAAATATTAAACAGAATCACAAGGTCTTAGAAATCAAGATTAAATGTCATTTAAAGGAGTGCTTGACTGATATAAAAGATGATTCCAATCTCAGCCAACAGGACATTGCTTGGGGATCTTCCCTTGACTTGCAATTTCAATCAGCAGTTAGAAACGTCCCTCCTCTCAAAGACTGGAAAATAAGGAAATCCGAAACTGACCTTCAAGACTAGCTCAATTCACATTCAAGGCACTCTCTCTTTTTTGATGGGGCAGCAAAGGGCAATCCGGGCAAAGCTGGTGCATGAGGTGTTGTTGTAAGTCCAATTGGGGAAAAAATTCATACCTATGCTTGGGGGCTTGGATTCTCATCCAGCGTTCAAGCTGAAGCTTTGGCCCTCTACCAAGGCCTCAAGATCCTCAAAGATTTAAATATAAGTGAAGCTAATGTCATAGGGGATTCCCAGATCATTATAAACGCAATGGTTTCCAACTCCCCAGCCTCGGATCTCAAACTAGCAAGGCTGATATCCAGAATTAAGGGTATGGAAAATGCTTTTCAGAAGTTGAATTACTACCATGTGCTGAGAACTCATAATAAACAGGCGGACATTGAAGCCAATAAAGCTACCCTCCTCTCTACCGGGGTCAAGATGAAAGACGAGGAAGAATATTGGGAACCTATCCCATAAGCTGTCCGTTGTCATGTTTTACTGTTGGCTCTTAAATAAATTTGTTTGTATCTTTAAGTTAGGGAAAATATCTGAAATCGAATTTTTAGATTGTCTGTCATGGAAGAAGTTTGCAAGCTTCGGCTGCATTTTCAATAGTAGCAGTGAGATGCATCAGGATTTAGACATCCTCAATGTAATCATATTTCTGGCATTCAGGCCAAGATGAATATTAATACTACATAACCGTTTCTGTCAAAACAAAAAAAACATATGTTTAACATTTGGATATGGAAAAGAAATTTTGTAGATGACAACGTTTGGTGAATTTGCAAAGGATGAAAATGAAAAATCTAGGGTTTTCAAACCCTAGTAGACTAGAAGGCCTTAGGGTTTATGTATAAAACCTTGGAGCTAGACATAAATCAATGTTTCCACTAAAGTAAGAAAACTTATCTCGTGCAAGTAACAAAGGACATCGTGGCGACGATGAGGACGAAGTTGGTAAAATTGCAAGATGGATGTAAGAAAGATAAGATCAAGAGGGAGATGACATTTCCCTATAATACACAAAAGACATGTAAATCATAGCTCTCTTCCTTAATTATTGTTGTTGTTTTACTATTAAGTTAACCTCTTGAATTTGTAACTTTTGCTTGGTTATAATTATTCTTCCATGGCATCCCAGTGATAATTATGGGTACATCGTGAAGCTTGCCAAGGCTCTGGTAGCAAATTGAAGTATTGGAAGAAAAAAGTAAAGTTCATGGCAAGGGGACCGGGGGATTCTCACAAAATTAATTTGTGTTCGAAAGGGAGAAATAGTATCGTGCCATATGACCATAAGAGCTTCCAGTTCAAAGGGAGCAGACTATCAAGACAACAAGTCTGGAAGAAAGATGTATATGAAAATTGTGTCAAGACTTGAAGGGAAGTCAGTTGTAACTTCCAAGGTGATATACAAGACCCAGCATGCAACATATGGCAACATAGAGAAGTGAAAAGCAAGATTCATGAAAATTCTCCTAGTAAGAGAGAGAAGACTATGTTACGACATTTTGTCCAAATTGTCAGGTACATTTTTGCTAGAATTATTATCCCTATCATTTTTGTTGAAGGTTACACCTTATATATGTAAAGCCTATTTTACTTGATGAAGTCATTGAAGAAGAAGTTTACATGGAGTTACCTCAAGATTTTGAAGTACATGAGAAGGAATCTCATGTTTACAACAAATGAAGGTTTTGTACAGACACCTCAAACTTTGTATACTTGGATTGATGGATCAAAGTTGATCTTATTATTATATGACTTGTTTATGATGAACACAAAAGGCCTCATGTGACAGAGGGATCGGTAGTTTATTCCATGATAGAAGGAGAAATCAAGCCCTACTTAAGTACTAGAAGGATTTGACCTCTGAGTTCAAGATGAAAGGATCTAGATTTTACACATTATATCCTTGATCAAAGAAAGTATAATATTGATATCCTCCAGATAATGGAATGATAGATTGTCTCTAAAGAGCAGTATGCCGTATATGAGTGGACCGTGCTAGACAAAAAATATGCTTTAGTGTCTAAAAAGTAGCAATGGTAGCAACCATAATTGCCACAACAAGATTTGTTTCAGTGTCAGAGGGAACACTCAGTCAGGGTGACCAAAAAGTACTTGTAGTGATGGATCTAGTAAAGGAAGCCAATATATTTATGGTTGAGCCAATGCATGTGTCTTAACATGTGTTGAAGTACCTGCATGATACAATTGAACATAGATCGAAGTGATGAAGTGCAGTTGCTGGGATATACAGATTTAGATTGGGTAGGGTGCAAAAGACTAAAACAATTCATGAGGATGTTGCTTCAGTTTGGGCTCCGTTATGATTTCTTGGATGAGTGGGAAGAAAACATCTATCACACTAAGCAATATAAATATATTGCAGCTTGATTAGCAAGTTGTGAGGCAATATGGCCATTATAGAACTTTTGAGGTCTAAAATGGCCCTCCTAAGAAAAATGTACAACCAAAATAAATTTGATAAGAACCAATAGGCTACAAGATGATGATGTCAACCATGGGGGATGATTCACCATTTCTAAGATAAAAAAGTAGAAAGGTTAAAAAATAATAAAATAATAAAACAATTTTTTTCAACTTATATTTCCAACTTATCTCCCTAAGTTTTCACTCAAATTTCGAGCGGGAGTACTCCTTGAATGCAAAAATTTAATTCCTCAACGAAGGAGTACCCATGTTGCATACTTTTGATGGACCCAGATACATGAAAAATGAGAAATACATGAAAAAACATGATTACAATCACGTTTTTCATGTATTTCTCATTTTTCGTGTAGCAGGCTCCATCGAAAGTATGCAACATGGGTATTCCTTGGATGAGGAATCAAATTTTGCATCCAACGAGGGTTCCTGCTTGAAATTTGAGTAAACCCATAGGAAAATAAGTTAAAAATACGAGTTGAAATAATAGATTTTTTTATTTTTTCCCTCTAAAATTTTATGATGTAATCTAATATATTTTTATTATATCCACTATTATTTTATAATTTCCTAAGGAGGCCCATTTTAGACCTCAAAATTCCCCTAATGTGTAGAAACTACTTGCATGATTAATTGTTTAGGTGTAGGTGTCGAACATAATGACAGGTTAAATCACAACAAGATCTAGTACCAAGACATGGTACAAAAGGGAGTAGTATGGCTTAAGTACTATTCTATAGTCAAGAATATTGCTCAAAAATGCTTTGTCCCGTGATGGAGTCTATATACTTCGAGGACAAGCCTGGAGTGATTGAGCAGGTCTCTCTTAACAAGAGGGAGTGATGAAATTGTAGCATCAAGGAAAATCATTATCCCTGGGCCAGGTTGACCAACATTAGGGAGAATGGTCTAGAGTGTTGATGTGATAGCATCATGGACAATCATTCTCCTTGGGTCAAGTATGTTGACCAGGATTAGGGAGAATGGTGTGACAGAGGACAATCATTCTTCTTGAGTCAAGTATGTTGACCAGGATTAGTAAGAATGGTCCTAGAGCGCAAAATTACTCAACCATAGAGTTGAGTAGGTTCCTTTCAGCATCAGGCTCAAGATTACTCTCCAAATAGGTTGAGTGAGGCCATTTAGCATCATGGCCTAGAAATACTCATGTAGAGTGAGGCCTTTAGATTTGGTACAAGGATTACTCAAATGGATTGAGTGTGTCCCTAGGGTTTCACCATGGGTCAAATGTTAGAAATAATGAGAGGGGGAGGGTTGAATTAATATTTTATTCCCATTTCAAATTTACTTAGTTTATAGTTTCATTAATAAATCATAAATAATCCCAGCCCTATTCCATAAATAAATCATCAGAGAGACCATCCCCTACATATTCTCAAGCGTACATCTTTCTGCCATATAAGACTGCACATTCTATATGTGTGTGCAAGCCAAATTAAAAAAACTAATCCTAGTGAAATACTTGTATGTTTTAGTTTTCGAAATTACTAGTGCGCACACTGGATCTATAAGCAACAAGTAGTTACTTGTGTAAACAATGTGCATACTCAACGAATTGGACAATTATAGCAGGCACATTTACAACCTGTAAGACAATTGTTCATGCATAATGCCAACACACTTCCAAAGCATATGAGATCAATCCAAACAATACTCAACATATAAAATACATGCGACCAATAAGGAAATGTGCATTATTTTTGAATCAAGACATAAACAACCTTAATGCTCAAATCAACTATGCTTTAACCAAATCCTGCACAGGGAAATTATATGAGATTGATCCAAAGGAATATTAACTAAACCTGCAAAATAAGACCCCTATCGCATACAGTCTTTGCAATAAAACATAATACATAGAGAAGACATATATGAACTTTGTCCCAATGAGCATTGATCTCTACAAGGAAACTCTACAAACAAACCAATGAATATTCGAAGAGTCAAATACATATCAACACAGAGCTAAATACAGAGCCAAATACAAACATCACCGTAGAGCCAAATATCAACGCAAAGCCATATCAATGAAGATCCATGTCCAAACATATATCAATGCAGACCCATTTCAAAGCAGATCAACAACGATCTATCACCATAGAGCCAAAGTTAATATGCCAACATAGAGCCAAATTTGTATATGTCAATGCAAAGATAAATGTGTATTAATGCAGGGCCAAATATATGACAACGCAGAGCCCAATAAACATTGATGCAAACCAAAATAAATATTAATGCAAAGACAGATAAACATTAACACAGAGAAAAAAAATAATGCAAAGCCAAATTTTATATGTCAACGCATATCCAAGTCAACATATATCAAAGCACAACGAAAGCGATTTCAAGAACTAGTCAAATGCATTGACTTTTGTGCATTAGATTGAAGTCGTGATAAATCATATCGATATGTTAATTTAATTGAGCTCAATAATCCTTTAGAAATTTATCCCTTTAGCACTTGCACATACCCAATCCACACAACTTCAGAATTGTCCCAAAGAGAGCTTAACTTTTGGATGATTGCACACAATAATGATGAAAATTGATTCCTCTTTATAGCCTTTCTATCCTTTTCATTACCATGGGCGAAACTATGGTATTTTCTAAACCTTGATCACCATTTTTAATTGATGACCAGATTCGTTCAATGTTAATACATTTTTAATTATTTAGTCCAATCAAGGAATTTTCTCCATCATTAATAACCAACTCCACAACCATCTCTTAAAATATTGTAACATGACCATCATAAATATTTGTTTATGGAATCGAATTAATTCATTAATGAATTTAATATAACAATCATAAGAAAAATATCTAACCGTGAACTCCATAATGACCAAACCCGTAGCTTCAACATTTGTGTTAATAACCAACCATATCATAAAAAATTATTGGACCATTTTGACCAATATTAACGAGTGAATAAATGTAACCTCCATTGGACCATATTAACCAATTGAGTACCAAATCAAATATCATTAACCCATTGAGTAACTAACATGAATTAACACATTAACCAATAGTAATAGTGGTGTAATTCCATACTCATAGAGATTTGCACACATATTATTCCTGTGAAACTTGTAGAGATTTTGACCAATATTAACTAATGAATAATTGCAACTTCCAATGGACCATATTAACCAATTGAGTACCAAATAATATCTCATTAACCCATTTAGTAACTCACATGAATCAGTGCATTAACCAATAGTAATAGTGATGTAATGTCATACTCATAGAGATCAACACTTATATTATTCTTGTGAAACCTGTAGAGTTCTTGTGAAAACGGTCTAGTTTGACATCAAGGACAACATATAGCCATAATTCCAACAATACCCCCCTTTGTAATTGATGTCAACCTCCTACAAAACAACACCAAGTATTATCTCCCCCTTTTACATTAAGGGAAAAGGGCAGAATGAAGATGAGCGAAGTACTCCCCCTAAAATGCACAACACTATAAATATGATCTTCTAGTGTGAAACAAGAAACTTTGTTGCAAGATAATACCATAAACTGACCATATTGACCATGCTCCCACTTAGCATATACTTAATGTAATATTAGGATTTTATCATGACTAACACAACTAATGACACCCATCATCAAATATAAGTACAATACATGATATGACCATTCTCAATACTTCATTTCATCATCAACATATGTGGGGCTTTCCATGTTGCATAATCAACATTCAAGACATCAATCAACAATAGCATATACAATATCAGATATATAGTGTGCATGATAATCATAATGCCAATAATGAACCATTTGGAAGCATAGGAGATGTTCCCCTTGAACCTATGTCATTCACCGATACATCATATCAACAACATGGAATTGACCAATGTCAAAACCATAAGGCCAACAATGACCTAAATAAACAACCCCTTTTGAACATGTCATATCTTATCCTATACATCACCGATGCAACATTAGCAACATAAATCATCATCAAAAGAATAATATAACAACATATGAAATCAAGGTACATGTGCATAGCTCCCCCTGAGATCATGCACCATTGATCTTGTGGACATGATTGTCATCATGCTATACACTGATCCTCATGTACTTTTGCAGTCCCTTTAGAAATAAACATCAAATATAATAGACTGTAGTGGGGAATATCTCCATTTACTCTAAATCTAAAGAAGAGGAACCGTACCTCTTATTTCTTCTTGGATTCATCTTTAGTAAATATAATTTGCCTACATTTTTTAATCCTTTTGCTATAACTTGTCCAATGCCTTCTTCTATAATCTTACATCCAGTCGATGTAAATACAATTAAATTTCCTTTATCAACTATTTGGCCTACACTTAAAATGTCTTGCTTTAGCCCTTCAACCAATAATACATTCACTGCTTCTCTATTCTTGACATTAAGATTAGCATTACCCTTTCCTAGTACCTTTGTAGGTGCATTATTTCCAAGAATAAAATTGCCACTGTCGTATTTATTGAGAGAGATAAATTTGTTCTTATTTCTAGACATGCAATGAGAGCATACACTATCAATGTACCATTGATATTCTTCTTAAAATGCGGATAGAGCAAGGCCACACCTTATTTGTTCCTATTCTTTTTGCTTAATATGAGGAGAGTTGGTGGATCCAACTTTTTCAGGACTTTTGATAACAACATTCTTGTCAGGTTGCTTGCTTTAGAGGGAATCTTCTTCTTGTCTGAAATGTTTGTATGAATTCGTTGTCTTGTTCATGCAATATTTTGCTACATGTCCAAACTTATTACATGTATAACACCTTACATGACCAAAGAAAGGGACAAGAGAATCATAATATTTTTGCTTCATAATTCTCTTATTGCAATCAATAGCTTTGTGACCAAATATATTGCATGTAAAAAAATACCCCTAAAAGAAGCTTGAGTACTTAGGAGTCGATGATCTTCCTATGGAGAGATTATTTGCTTGAGGTCCGAATAATCTGCTTGTGTAATTGGCTGCAATGTGTCCATAGTCATGAAAAATATAACATTCAATATCATTTTCTAGAGGAGAGAATGGATTGTTATTTGTATTGTTGGGAGCAAATGATTTCCTTTGGAAATTCACTTTTCTTGGTTGTTGGTTTGGTTGACTTTAATTATTTATCATGATTTTCGGAATTTGCTTTGTAACCTCAAATTTTCCTGCACAATTTTGTGAATTGCATTCTACTTTCAAATTTTCATGGAAACTAAGACCATATTTGATGGAGGGAGACCTTTGAATGTTAAGAATATTATCCAATATTTTGGCACTATCGTGAAATTAGAAATGCTTGTCCTTTTCTGCTAATTTACATCTTAAAGTACTTACCTCAGCTTCCAATTTTTGACATTGATCTTCCAATTCCTTATATTGCTTGTTCATTCCTTCTTCAATATTTATTCATTCTTCCAATTGTGTTCTTAACTGGATAATTTATTTTTTAAGCCCATTCTCTTGTTCTTCAAACACTTGAAGTATCTCCTTATATCGCTTGTTTAACTTTTCAAGATCAGATTTGAGAGAGGTGATCTCAACTTCAATTCCTTCACAATATTGTTTCATTTCTTAAGTTGTTCTATTACCATTGTAATATTCATTGATTCATCATGGTCCTTGTTTTCATATTCCCGCAACTTAATCTCAAGATGATCAATCTTTTTCAAAGAAGAAGCAAGTTTTCTTCTAAGATTAAATAGTTATTCTAACCTTTCTTCTTCTGCATAAGTAATTCCATCTGATATAAAAAATGTTGCTTCATGATCTCTCTCATATTTTGTCAAACCATAATATCCTTTAAATTGATTTAATGTATTAGAAACAATATTACCTATCAGTTTACGTGGTGAGAAAACTTCCTATAATTGTTTTCCTCCTCCTTCATGGGGTGACCTGCAGATTATTCCATACCTCATTTGTGGTTCTAAATTTCTCTAATACTGAATCATTTATGTTACAAAAAAAATCATTTAATACCTGACTACTCCTCTGAGGATATTTTCCTAATGGTGGAGTTTTAGTATAACCATTACAAACTAAATTCCAAACATCATATCTGAGTGCCATTATCCTAGACTTCATCTTTTCTTTACAAACCTGATAATTAGCGTAATCAAGAACAAGCGTACCTTTATTATTCATACTTTCTCACTTAGCTTGCTCTGCTAATGATTGTCCTTGATCTATGAATTGAAATATTTCCACAACATTAGATACATCAATGTCACTGCTTTCTTGACTTTACCTCTTCCTTTGTGTTGCCTTCTTCTCGTGCTTCCTTCCTATTTTCCATGATCTACTCTCAAGTGGTCAAGATTTACTAGAGAAAACTGCTCTAATACCAATTTTTAGAAATACTGAGAGGGTGTGGTAGGTGAACCATTATTTCATTTCCAATTCAAATTTACTTAGTTTACGCTTTCCTTTCCAAAGTTATCTTGATCAATTATTTCATTAGAAAAACACAATGTTATAGATGAGAGCTTATTCAGTAAACCGTGATTATAAAATCATGTAAACCATAAGACCACATCAACACATATGGACACAAGTATTTTAGGTGGAAACTTGATGTGGGAGAAACCCACCGATGTTGTCGTTCTATCTTATTCTTATTATTATAAAGAAAGTCTTTTTACATTTTGTAATGGCATAGACTCTTACCAATACACAAGCTCCTACTTTCAAGAGGCCTTAACCTCCATAAGTTCTCTAGCTCATATTGGAAGGGAGCTACTAACCCTTAATAAAGTTTATCAGCTCTTACTGAAAGGAAGCTCTTACTCCCACCACAAAAAGGAAGCTACTACTCCCTCACTGAAGGTTACGACCCTCAACACTTCTTTGGACCACATTTCAAAATTTTCATATTGGATCTACTTGTCTCAATCAACCATCAAAACCTGTAGGTCACCTTTCATCAAATTTTCAAATTGGACTCATGCCTAACATTATTCTAAAACTGAATACCAAGCTAAATAATTGAATACCAATCATTAAATAATTGAATACCTCTACAACATTGTCAATACCAAGCCAAATCCAATCAATCTTGTCAAATGTCAAATTAACCAAGCTATAACATTGTCAAGCCATATAATGTTAAATCATATCAAGTACCAAGGCAAACCCTTCTCTCAATAATAATGTCATATACCAAGCAACAACAACATTATCAAATATTTCTCATAATACAAACAATAGTAATGGCACTGATAAAATCAATCATCAAGACATCATTGACAATCAACAACAAATACATCATCCATGTAGTTCATAACATCAATAACCACATTGTCATACAATGCCAATCACAAGAAACCCTTTCAAAAAATGCCAAGTCAAACACATCTCTGTTAAGCAAAAACATCAATAGGCATCCATTTCTGAAAACATACTAATCTCTGATCATAAATCAAGTTACACAATTTTGTCACATTAATAGCATTGTTTTCACATGAATAACACTAATGTCACGTGAAGAACACTGGTGTAACAGGAACTTTGTCAACACTCTACAATCTAGTAAGATCACCGTGTTAAAATTTAGCAAGGAAAGTCCTCATTTGACTTGTGCCTTAATCAAATGGAGAAATCCGATTTCCCACATCAGTAGGATGACTTGGATCGCAGTTAGTTGGAGTGACATGGCTTTGTATCATAGTTAAGTCAATAAATTCGAGTTATAGTCTAGAAGTAGAGTTGTGCATGGGTTGATTGCTAAAATTTAGCAATCTAATGGAGTTATTGTTAGTTAAACTCAGTTAACTGAGCTCTAGTCTTTAGTGGAGTCAGTAGGAGTTCAGTTGAGTAGTTATAACAATTGTTAACTCAGTGATCTCTCAATTAATTGATCAATTTACTAAAAATAAACCCATTCATGCATGGAATTCAAATTGCAAGGTTGGAGTGGAGGAAAAGGCACATTGTAATTATCAATTGTATACCATTTTAGTGTATAGTGTTTTTGCATTGAGCAGGTGGTCAATTCCTCTAGCAATTGCGCAAGGAAATATGGAATTTCCCTATTATTTATGAGCTAATTTCCTCCAGGATTGCGCAAGGAAGTAGGACGAAGGTTGAGGCTTGAATTGGCTAAGTGTTGGTCAGAGCAAGTCAGTGATAAGGAGATCATAATTGCAGTGCAAGGTGTGTTTTTGTATTGAAGCAAGACATTGTAATTGATCCATATTCTCATATAAATTAATGCAAAGCAACAAAGGGGTTTTTCCCAGTTGGGTTCCCATATAAAATCATTGTGTTCCTTGTGTTTTGATGGTTGCATGTTACTGCATGTGTTTCTATCATGTGTTTTCCTTTCCACAAAATAGTTGAAGAAATTTATGTCTCTTGATTTCAATTTGATTTCATTAGCAATAACTGTTGAAGTTTGCAACAACAAATATTGAAAATGGCATCAAAATGTATTCTAATTTAATTTGCCCTTAATTAAATTAGAATGAAATTGTAATTCCATATCACATGACAACTTGTACGAGTTAACTAAGTTAGGAAGACTTAGTTAGCTCAGTGATTTTGAGTTGGGGGTCAAACTTGAGGGATGTCTAAGCTTTAGGGGGTCCAGCTGCAGTTTATTTTGAGTTGTAATTGTGTAACTTAATTATTTGAGTTAAAATCAATTTAACTAGTTCTAATTGATGGAGGAACTAGTGAGAGGTCAAGTGAATTAAATTGGATTTAATTCACATGCAGTGATAAATCAGATAATTGATAGTTCACTAGAAATAGTTGTTGCATGTCAGTTCTAAAAAAGACCCAATTGAGATTGGAGTTAAAGGGACGTGTACTATCAGTTGTATAATCAAAAATTGTACAGGTAGTGCATGCAGTCAAAAGAAGACCTAAAATAAATCATTTCTTAATTAGAGAAATTTTCCTTTAAAAAGAGGAATGAAGGAACAAGTTTAATAAAAAATTTTGAGCACGAGTTCGTGAAGTCAAGCAATAGGAAGCACAAGTTTGTGTGTGGAGCTTGTGAGAGAAAGGTGTGCAAAGAGAAGCTTGTGCACAAGTTGGTAGTGAGACATTCAGAGATAATTCAGAGAACATTGTATTGTTTCATATTCTTGACTTAATGAAATATATAGATAGTGGGGTTTTTAGCTGAGTCTTTCCCCGAATACATCTATGTGTTGTGCGATTGAAATTCTCTCTTTCTTGTTCATGTGATTGTGCGATCGTAATTGGTTTCCACAATTTGTAGAATAGATTCAAGTATTTTGTTTTAGCATATTACAAGATTAGCTGAATCTATGTGGATTTTCTACAATAACAAATTTCTTGCAATTACTACATGGTTTTAGAGCTACAAAAGACTACATAGAAACCTTGTTCCAGATCTTCTCTCCAAGAAATTTCAATTTGTAGATTGCAGATTCTCTTATGTGTAGGAAAAATGTCTTTCAACAGATTGACGCTGAAGTATGCATTGGAGGGCACCTCGAATTTTTGTGCTTGAAAAGACAGGATGGAAGTTGTCCTGGATGACAATGGAGTATGGGAATATACACAAATTGATATTATGAAACCGACAAAATCAAATGCACACTTGATCAGTGGAAGAAAGACACAACAAAGGCCAGGGGGATTATTTTGGAGGGTGTCATAGATCACTTGGTTTCTAACTTGCATGGAAAGGAAACTCCTTTTTCAATGTGCAAAACTCTCATGGATCTCTTCCAAAGCAACAATGATGCCAAGAAATTGGAATTGATAGATAAACTCGGGAGCATTCGAATGCAGAACAATGAAACCATTCAACAATACTTGTCCCAATTAGCTCAAGTTCAAGATGAACTTGGAAGAGTAGCAAAAAATGTGCCATCAAATAAACTTGTGATTTAGCACCCCTTGGCCTTCTGAAATCCTGACACAACTATCGAGATTATTTTAATGGAAGAGACAAGCTACCATATTGAGGGAGACTTTGGGTTCATTTGGTGCAGGAGGAGATCAAAAGAAACATTGGAGATGGTGTCACAGCCAAAACTGAGGAGGAATAAAATTGTGCCTTGTCGGGCAAGGGAAAGAAGGCCTAGGGCAAGCCAGAATCCAGCCAAAACTAGGGAAAGAAGAAGGACCTAAACAAAATCAAATGTTTTCACTGCTATGAATATGGACACTATGCAACCAAGTATCCGCACAAGAAATCCAGGAATAACCCTGCAGGAGGTGATGCTCTTGCATCAAAATTCGAATTGGATTTGACCCTCTTAACGTGCATGGAAAATATTGTATGAAGTAGTGTATAATACTTGGAATCTAGAGCCTCATTTCATATGACAAGATCTAAGGATTTCTTCAACAACCTAGAGGAGGAGGACATACAATTAAACATAGAACTTGGATATGATGGACGGTATAGTACCAAAAGGATTGGTATTGTCACTTTTAAGAGGGAGTTAGGCTCCCATCTTCACCTGAAAAATGTAATGTACGTGCCTAGGTTGAAGAAAATTTCGATTTTTTTAGTTGTATTGGAGGACAAAGGTTATGATGTGGTGTTCAGTAAAGGGAAAGCTTATCTAAAACATGGTGCTACTAGACAGGTAAAACAAATTGATGTTAGAGTGAAAAATATCTACAAGCTAGAGGTGGATGCATGCGCTGCATTGAGCGACAAAGCAGAACATGTTCAAATTCAATATGTTGGAGAACTTTAGCATTGGCGCATGGGTCACCTACACCATGGAGATTTGAAAATCATACAACATATCACCATAGGACTTCCAAAATTCACCCTTGACTAACATGATGTTTGCAAGGGATGCACTCTTGGAAAATATGTCAAACCCTGCTTCCAGGGTTAAGATAGCAAAACTAGAGCCAACTTGGAGAGAGTCCACTCATATGTGTGTGGACCATTTTATAGAGTTTCAGTTGCAAAACACAAATATTATGTAATAGTGTTGGATCTATTTTATGAAGAAGAAAGATGAAGTGTTTGCAAAATTTGTTGAATTCAAAGCACTGGTTGAAAATGAGACTAATCAAAAAAATAAATCCCTGAGAAGTGGTAATGGAGGAGAATTTGTGTCTAATGATTTCAAAGAATTTTGTGCCAAGGAAGGCATTAGAAGAGAATTGATTCCACCCCACAAACCACAACAAAATGGGGTGGCAGAGAGGAAAAACAGATGTATTGTAGGGGTTGCAAGAGAAATGTTGCATGATCAGGGACTACCATTATAATTTTGGGAAGAAGCATGCAATACAATTTATTTGCAGAACCAGAGCCCTCAAAAAATACTTGGCATGATCACACTCGAAGAGGCTTTCTCTGGGAGGAGTCCAGATGTACTCCATTTTCAAATTTTTGGAGCTACAGTGTATTGTCATGTCTCCAAGGATATCAGGAAAAATTTGGAGCCTATCGCTGAAATGGGGATCTTTGTAAGATACATAGAGACACCTCATAACTATCAGGTATATTTTCCCTCATTCAAGATGGCAGTGATGAGGAGATATGTCAGATTTGATGAGGAGAAGGCTATGAGAAGCTCTCTAGAGCAAGAGTTGGTTATTGCACCAGAGGAGGAGCTTCTAGCTCTAAAGGAGGAGGCTCGGCGAGAGCCTCGAGATGTTGTGGAGTAGCCACATGTGGAGGAGAAAAGAGAAAGCAAAGTGGAGGCGCCCACTCAACCAAAAACTTCCAAAGAAGGGAGGGAAGAGAACCAGAGAGGGTGACAGGTTGGTGCAAGATACATAGGAGAATGTGGGAGCTTCTACATCCTTGCGCAAGCAGAGGAGATCACCATACATGTATACTAGTTATATGGCACTTGTGATAGAACTCGTTGATTCTGAGCCTTCTTCATTTGAGGATGCAGTTTCCCAACCAGTGTGGGTAGGTTCCATGGTGGAAGAATATGACTCCATCATGAAAAACAATGTATGGGAGGTGGTGCCAAGACTATAGGCCAAGTCAGTGGTTGCTTCCATATGGATATACAAAGTGAAACATGCAGCTGATGGGAGTATCGAAAAGTACAAAGCAAAATTTGTAGCCAAATGCTTCTCACATGTAGAGGGAGTTGAATATAGGATTACATTTGCCCCATTGGTAAGATACTCCTCCATCAGATCCATTCTAGCATTAGTTGCGCAGGTGGGGTGGAAGATCCACCAAATGGATGTGAAGATTGTCTTCCTCAATGGAGTGGTTGATGAAGAGATTACATAGAGCAACTTGAAGGATTTGAGACATTTAACAAGGAGGCACATGTGTGTAGACTCAGGAGAGCCCTTTATGGTCTCAAGCAAGCACCTTGTGCTTGATACACTCAAATAGACACATATATCAGTGGATTGGGCTTCACCAAGAGCGAAGTAAATGTCAATCTCTACTACATTGTGGTAGATGATAAATTGTTCATTCTAGTCTTGTATGTAGATGACTTGATACTGACAGGGGATGACAAGATGATCCAATCTTGCAAAGAGGAACTTGCAAGAGAGTTTGAGATGAAGGACATGGGCTTGATACACTGCTTCCTTGGTTTGGAGGTGTGGTAGGGAGATGGAGAGTTGTTTGTGGGTAAGGGGAAGTATACCTATGAAATAATTAAGATATTCCATATGCAGGATTGCAAGCTTATGGACACTCCTCTAGCTACCAACTTGAGGAAGGAAGATCCTTCTAAAAGAGAGGCAATGAATGCTACCATCTACAGACAATTGGTGGGGTCCTTGATGTATCTGGTGAACACAAGGCTCGACATATGTTATGCAGTTAATCAACTGAATCAGTTTATGGTGAACCCTAACAAGCTTCATTGGAAAGCAGCAAAACATGCGGTTAGGTACATGAGGATTGATGGTGTGAAGCTCCAAGGCTTCACTGATGCATATTGGGTAGGGATTCCATCCGTTAGAAAGACAAATCGTTCTTGCGGACAAGAACAATCTCTCTATAACACCCTCTTCCCACTTCTACCCAAGTAACCGACCAACCGGGGTAAACATGTGACGAGAGGCTACTAATGTAAGATTCAACCTCCTAGGTGACCTTAAGGAAGTGGAACCGATGGAAACATGACAAATGGACCTAACACTGCATCATTGACATCCCCATGAGGTAACCCAACCTTTCACGGCCCCGTTCCTTAAGGGGGAACTGGCTTTTGACCCATTTAAGGCTTAGTCGCGAGCATACCAAGGGCAAGGGAGTTTTTATAGACCCTTAGCCGCAGACTTTTCTTGTCAATGCAACAGTTATGGCCCCAAAGGTTCAATACTATGCCTATAGCTTCAGGATTCATGCCACATTTTCAGCCCACGAGCCCAGGCCATTTCCTAGAACTTCCTCTAACTTCGAGAAAAGGGTAAATAACATTAAAACAAATACATGAAAGCAATCACATCATCAGGGACTCATCCAACACCACCCAACCATGGCAGACATTTTGTCAAGCATGTCACAAACATTGCATCCGCAGGTATAAACAACAAATTTAAACATGGGAGTCTCATACTTATCTAAGAATCGCTAAGAATAATTGCTCCCTTACATCCTAAGTTGCAATACAATCTATTTGACAATAGATACATTGTATATTCATTTACAGGCAAAGTAACCGTTATCTACCTATATCATATCTCGAAAAGTAACCATTTGAATGAGAGAAATCAAATTCACTGAACTTCTAGGTATTATTTTATCTGTAGTAGAAAGTGCTCATTAAATTGTACAAAAATACACATATTTGCAGCTCGATATAAAATATGTGAGAGTTAATAATTATACTACTCTAGTCTGGAGCCAAGATTGGTGAAAATATTCTAAAGAGGAGTTTTGGGTCTTTTTAGGGATCTTCTATGTGCCCCTATCTAGCACCACTCGGGCTTTGGAGATTTTATTTGCTTCTTGGTTCCATTCCCTTTACACACGAGTCAAAGGTAAGAGAAGCTAATTGTGCTTCTTTAATATCCAAGAACATTGGCAACAACGAATTCTTTTGAAGAGAGAAATCCCCATTCATCCATTTTATAATAGGAATTGAGTCTCCATAAATATGTAGCTAAGATGGTCCTTTCTCAAAGGCCAAGTTTTCGCAAAAATAACAGGTTCACCAGGTTGCTTATGAGAGGATTCACACCATAAAATGAACTTCATATGAACTCTAAGTTAAATGCACCATAAAATGGTGAGGTATGTTGGAAATGTAACTAGTGTCGGTCTTCATAATGTAAACTTTCATAATTAATAAACTGATTATCTTTACTAGCATGCTCTTTTTCGTGCTACGATTTATTTATTTTTCAAGCATGGGTTTCATGCTCAAGTCAAATTATTATTACATTCAAGCATGTTATTCATGCTCAAGTCAAATTATTATTACATTCAAGCATGTTATTCATGCTCATTATTATTTCTATTCGTCAAAGTCAAAGGCTAATTCATAGACTAGAAAAAAAAATTTCAAAAGATGTAATTTGGGTCAAATTCACTTCACGAAGCCAAGTTTGCCTTGCCTGTCAAGTCGACCCTGCATAGGAAGAGACACCTATTCGACCCCCTCTCGACAAGTATAAATAAAGGTCAAGTTGAGATCATTTGGAAAAAAAAATTTGCATCATCTCATCTTCTATTTTTTACAGTAGAGAGAAAAAAAGAGTGAAGTCAAGGAGAGAAATACAAAGCCAAAATACAATCTTTCTAAGGCTTACACATGTGAAATAGAGCGCTTTCTTGAGCTCACATGCGTGGAAATTCTGCGAGGACAAATCTTGTTGGTATCTTGATGTTTGTTCTTGTTGTTAGACTTGTTGAACTTGTTGCTAGAAGGATATCTTAAAGGAGGGCTTGACTTGGCATCTTGAAGGTTGGAGTCTTGTCTCTTGACTTGGCATCTTGAAGGTTGGAGTCTTGTCTTGGTCTTGCGTATTGGATATAAGATGATTTTCTTGGATTTTCCCCCTTGTGGAGTTTTGCTTTGGCTTGAAGCCTACATCTTGTTTTCTTTGTCTCTTGTGATCTTCATATTTTTTATAATTGCTTGATGAAGTGAACACAATAAAAGAAATAAAAATCCAACAAACATTCACAAGTAATTATCAAGTAAGAGAAATCAACCCTGATCTACAAGCACTTTGATTTCTCAACATGGTTTTCGAGCTAAGTTGAAGAGAAGGCAGCTTGAATGTTTCATTATAGCAGTTATCTCTCCCTCCATTAAAGAACCCTTGAAGATCATCTTCATAACGATCATCATTCTCTAAAGGACATTGTTGGAAGCTCTCCTTTGACAAGTACTCTTCTATAAAGTTGAAGATTAATATCTAAAAGAACATGAAGTTTATCTCTTTGGCACCGTAAGAAAAGTACTATGCAAAGTTCCTGTGGCATACTTTCTCTCTGTAATGCAAAGACCCCTAAGGCAGCTCTATGAATCATTCTGAGGCATACATGTGAGTTTTCTGAGGTACTAATGATGGCATACATCATTAATGCTCTATTTGTTCTACAAGCTACATAAGACATCACCACATTAGTATTTATGCAAGCTTCTATCCTGGTGTGACATGGCACTATTCTTCTACAACCTAGACCAAGACCTATGATACTCCTGTGAGACAATATCACTATACAAGAGACGGGAACCCAAACTCTTTGACAAATCCATTATCATCCTATGAAAATAATATTATTAACAAGTATTGCTGAAATACTACACCATGAACAACGAAGTATTTACAAAAAAATAAGTCTATGAACCTACCGACTAATCCAAACTTTGTATTGCAATAGTATCTAAAACTCTTTGTGGAACTGTAATTATATGTGAATTCTGAGGTTGTATATCTGAAGAACGAAGAACAGAAATGTGTCATAAAGTTCTCATGCTCATCATGTGCATTAAAGGAACAAGAACAATATGGTTTATCCCATAACTCTGTGGAAAGTCTGAAATTAAGGAAGAAGTATTATCTGAATCATCTACCACTGAAGTATAATTTGGAGAATGAAATAATTTGAAGTATCCTCGCTCAAAACAAAAGGAGAAGTTTATTATCTCTAACAGTTCGTTAACAATTTGATACATATAAAGTATGACAAGACAATGTGAAAAAGTTTCAGAAGTATAGGAGCTGGTAAATAATATTATCTATGAAATGGTACGAACCACAAGAAGACTAGTATTTTTGTAATATTAGCTACAAGAAGAACAAGAAGACTAGTATTTTTGTAATATTAGCTACAAGAAGAATAATATTTCGTGGAACAAAGTCAAACCTGTGACATTACTTGGCTCATTAGAAGTCTGAAGTTTGTACTATATCAAGTTGACATTCACAAATTTGAACATCCTTATGACAAATCAAAGCATCTAAAGTTCATGAGGTTTGAGCAAAATAATAAGGTTAAAAGAAGGTATCTCCTTGCACTACAAACTTCTTAACAATCCATCACATACATAAAGGCAAGATTATGAGGTTATACAAAAGAGGGGCGTTACTCTACAATTTTTGACAAATAGAAATTGGTGACATACAAAAAGGTCACCGTATTATGATATACAGTCTATAAAAGACACTGATACTATGTAATCAAACGTTGAGACTTTGAGAAGCTTTGTGGAAGGACTCTGACTTAGCTCATTTCTTTCATACAATTAAGTGTAGCAGCCATGCCAGCAAGATTCCCTACTTCGTACATAAAGGAAGGATAAATTACACTTTGAAGCCGAACTATCTAATATTGAACTCTGAAAGTACTCCTTTATAAACTGTTGGGAATCACAATTACCGTTAGACCAAAAACCACAGGTATTAGTCAACAATTGCATCGCTAGAGATAAAGATCCATGAGAGGCAATTAGTCCATGTCGCGAAACACACAAGGAGCGTTGGTTTATCCAATGTCCAACAATCTCCCTCCCCACAATGTGAGACAGGTGTGTATTAAACTCGTGACCTATGCTCTAATACCACTTGTTGAGAATCACAATTGCCGTTTGACCAAAACCCACAAGTGTTAGTCAATGACCACATTGCCAAAGATAAGGATCCACGATATGCTGTTAGTCCATGTCGCGAAACACACGGTGAACATTGGTTTATCCAATGTCCAACATAAACAATATAAACCAAGACAAACTGCAAACTCAACGAAATTTTTGTGGTTGAAGGAGTCGAGGCACTTTTGAAAGTTGGCACCCCACAATTGAAGATAAGTCAAAGGATCAAATCCTTGCAAGAAGAGATAAAGTAAGGTTGAAGAGGTATGTATATTTTGTGTGCATTTCATGATCTATGTCGATTATATAAGTTCACTAGGTCATGATGCTGATCTTTTGAAAGAAGGGCCTGCATAAATATGACATAGATATGATTAGACTCTGACATATATATGATAACACTCAAAATATTTCCTTATAAAGACTAGGTTTTTACATGAAACCCCATACATAGAAGGTTTTTCCATGTCATCTCTAGGGGTTTTGCAACCAACTCTCTTATATGCTTGTAAACTTTGCAATCCTTGAGTGACAGACTTTGGAACATGAAGCATCACAAACCCTAGCAGAAGTGAGTTAGAAAACTCTAAGAATAGAAACCCTAACTAATTATTTCCACTGCTAGCTCTTGAGATTGACAAGAATAACATCATGTTTGATGTGAATACAAGGCCGATGAAAAGGTCCAAGATCAAAAGGGAGTTGACTCTCCTCTAAAGGATAAGTATTCTATACCTACTTTCTTTAATTGTTAATATTGCTATTTTGTCTATGCACATGATATATTGCGTTTTGTTAACTTTGATTGCCCTCTTGTTGGTTCTAGAGATGTCTATAGGTTGAGAATTTTAAATTGTTTTTATTAAAATTTATAGAATTTTTAATTAAAATTAAATTGTATATTAGAGTGGTAGAAGTGGGAGGGGTAATCTTTTGCTACCAAGGACAATCGCTTAAGATATGCTTGGGGTTTAGGCAAAACAATAATGTTGAATTTTTGGCTTTATGGAAAGGTTTGGAGCTCAGAGCCTAAGATATGCTTGGGATTTAGACAAAAGCATAACCATGCTGAATTTTTGGCTGTAGCTGAATTTTTGGCTTTATGGAAAGGTTTGGAGCTCGCCACAAGCAAAGGTATAAGGAGAATAAAGGTCAAGGTCTTAGAGGATTTGATGATTGTTATAAAGTTAATCTCCAAATTGAAGTTCAAAATCCCCCTAATCCCGCTATTATGAACAGGATAGCTAGTTCAAAAGCCCCCTAATCCCGCTATTATGAACAGGATAGCTAGTTCAAAAGCCCCCCTTATCCCGCTGTTATGAACCGAGGATAGCTAGTTCAAAAGCCCCCCTAATCCCGCTATTATGAATAGGACAAGGCTACCAGAGAAATTTCAGGAGATTTCTCTCTTCCACATTCCCAAACATCTAAACATGGAAGCAAACAAACTGCCAATCATGGAACAGCTCTTGGACAAGGAATATTAGAACTAAAACAAGGCCATAGGATTTTTTTCCCAATTCCACGAGTCACATCCACATGTTTTCTTATGAATTCGCAGACCATTCTGGTCGCTCCTTGTCCTACGAGAGAGGCATAAATATCGAAGGTCTCACATCCACATGTTTTCTTATGAACTCGCAGACCATTCTGGTCGCTCCTTGTCCTACGAGAGAGGCATCAATCTCGAAAGTCTTGCATATAGAGTTATAATGGCCTCTATGTCCCTCACACTTCGCAAACACAGTGAGTGGAGTATAATGTGTGAAGGCAGAGAGGCTAGGATTATGGATTCATTTTAAATGGGAATCGACATTCAAATCCATGTTGATGATCCAACTTCACCTCTCCATGGCGTCAGTCCTTAATGACTTGCTCTGCTCTTCTGGCCCGAAGCTTTAATTTTATGGCAGATTTCATTCCAATTGCAATTAACTAGATCCAAAAAGAACCAGAATTAATTTTTCTCCTCGACCGTCACCTCTACAGGGATAATGAACAAATGTTATATACTCGGGCCAAATTCTTCCATCGTGCTTTTTAACTAAAAAGGTGAAACTATTTCTCTAATTTCTCCATTTGCTGCTTAAGCAGCAGGGAAATGAGATTCCTGGGCTACAAGGCTGTGAGACAAGTATACCAATACAGTTCAAAAATCCTAAAAAATTTAACATCTTTGTGATACTATTTCTCTAATTTCTGTTGAGTCAGATAGAAGAATTCCATCATACTTTTTTACTTAAAAAGGTGACACTATTTCTCCAATTGCTGCTTGAGCACAAGGCAATGAGATTCCTGGGCTACAAGAGCGTGAGCCAAGTATACCAATACAGATTATAAATCCTAAAAGATTTAATATCTTTATTACTAGTTATTGTATATTTAAACACCAAATCAACCTCCTCATCCTCATGCTATGCCCATTCCACCATTCCACCTACCAAGCTTCTTTTACAGACTGTAAAGTACTGAAAAGTACAATGAAAAACAATGACGTCAACCATTGGTACAAATTCCACCTGGAGCCGGATCAGGACAGTCCGCACAATCAAAAAATTGATGTTACATACTTCAAACATAATTGTTATGCCCATTCCACCTTGACATCTGCTCTCAATAGACCAAGCTTTTTTACAGGGACTGTAAAGTACAATGAAAACAATGACGCCAACCATTGGTACAAATTCCACCTGGAGCCCGATCAGCACAAGCCCGCATGCGCAAAAAATTGATGTCACATCCTTCAAACATAATTGTCACAGCTACCTGTTTTATTTTATAATGCAGAGAGCGCATTATATAAAACCATTCCCGTCATTGAATCTGGCTCTAGTTATTCTCGATGGTGTTTAGATCCGCATGCAACAGAACATGCTCACGCAAATAAATGGCTGATGTCCGCACCAACTCTCAGCGCAAAAAAAAAACCTGAAATCTGTTCAAAACATCTGTAAAAGGTGCCAAAACCTCTTGGGGATAGCCTGCAAGTCCTCAAATCACCAATAAACTCCCCAGCAGTTTACATTTCCTAAGGATTCCGAAATCCATAAACCTGAAAACATGTACGGGAGCTTATTACAGATAGACAACTTCCAACGATTAGTCGAAGGAAAGGGCCAACAGACCTCTAAAAATAAAAGATCTCAGAAATTAATGTTTCTTGATAGCGGCGTGGGGCAGCAGCAGCAGCAGTATGCAACGAACGAGAATGGAACATTCCCAGCGTCTGTTCCATTAAGAATTTCGCAATTCTATCATTTTCGTTTGATCAAGAATTTGGCATTTCCAGACTCTCTTCCATCAGGAATTTGACACTTATATCATTTTCATTTGCAACAACTTTCCAACATCTCTGCCCCGTTAAGAATTTGGCACTTTCATTTTCACCCATCAAAAATTTAGCATTTCCAGCCACTCTTCCTTTGTTTATTTTACCATTTTCCATTCAAAAATTTGTCAAAAGAAGTTCAAGCCAAATTTCGATGGCGCTTCAATGAACAACGGCTAGGGTCGGGTGGCAGGTCAATCAAAATATGGCCTCTAGCATTTCCAGCCACTCTTCCATTAATAATTTTACCATTTTCCATTAAAAAAATGTCATAGAAGTTCAAGCCAATTTTTTATGGCGCTTCAAAGAACAACCTGGCCAGGCTAGGTTAGGTGGCAGGTCAATCAAAATAAGGCCTCTCAAACTCGCGTATACTCGAAAAATGAATACAGGTTATTGTGAAAAATATGAGCTTACGAAGGCCTCTAAGATTCATTCACCCAAAATACACCTCTAAGATTCATACACCCAAAATACACCTCTCAGATTAATACACCCAAAATACGTTGAGAAGAGAGGCTGCCAATGTCAAAAATATGCAATTGACACTTGTTGCAAAGTAATAAATGCTCATCGACGAAGATATACAGCACTGAATCTCCAAAGATACTTTAAATAAAAAAAATCATTAAACATAATTTCTTAAATCAACAAAATATTGTCAATAATATGAGCTTTACGAAGGTCTCTCAAATTCATACACCCAAAAGACGTTGAGAAAAGTCTGCCAACGTCAAAAATATGCAATTACACTTATAGCAAAGTAATAAAAGCTCATCGACCAACATATACAGCACTGAATCTCCAGAAATGCTTTAAATCAACAAAATATCAGGAAACACAATTTTCTCAAATCAACAAAATATCAGTAAGCACAATTTTCTCAAATCAACAAAATATCAATACACACTGTTTCTAAAAGGATATCAAATGCCAAACAAGCAAATTTGGAATTAAATATATTAACCCATACTATAAGAACCTGTAACAAGATTGTCCAACTGGTTGGCAAACAATGCACTTAAAAAGAGAGATGATCCAATTGGTTGGCAAACAACGCACGCAAAAAGGGTTAGATCATCCAATCTGTTGGTAAAAATGCAAGTCAACGAAATGGTTCATCAAGAACAAAGTCTTCACACAGCAATTAGTTGCGTTTTTTTTCACACAGCTCTTGTTTACTACGATGGGTTTTCAAATTGGCCGGTAACAGAACCCCGAAACCGAATCTTCATAAAATAACTTGGGAATAAATAACGTTAAACATCTGAAAACCCGTCTTTTGAAAATACTTAAATAACAGATGCATTCGAAAACTTATCTTTAGAAAATTTTAGCCATATGGTATAACGAATATAGTGTCTTCGTATCCAAAGAGAATTATATAGTTGCATAGTAACCATTGCAGTACCAACCAGGAGATCAGGGTTGATTTAGTTCTACTGCGTAGAGACAAATCAAAACCATAACAGATCCAACAGACAAAACAAATACTAACAGATACCTACAGAGACATCCCTTATGCAGACCCTGCGAGACTATGCCAAAAGGCGGCCTTGAAATTAAAAACTACCACCACGAAGTCGAAGCACCAGGTGCAGAGTTGACTCTTTCTGGATGTTATAATCAGCCAGGGTACGTCCATCTTCCAGCTGCTTACCAGCAAAAATCAGCCTTTGCTGGTCCGGAGGGATACCCTCCTTGTCCTGAATCTTAGCCTTCACATTATCAATCGTATCTGAACTCTCCACCTCCAATGTAATGGTTTTCCCAGTAAGGGTTTTCACAAAAATCTGCATGCCACCTCTCAGACGAAGCACAAGGTGCAAGGTCGATTCCTTCTGAATATTGTAATCAGCCAATGTCCGGCCATCTTCAAGCTGCTTACCGGCAAAGATAAGCCTCTGCTGGTCAGGGGGTATGCCTTCCTTGTCCTGGATCTTGGCCTTGACATTATCAATGGTGTCTGAGCTCTCAACCTCTAAAGTGATTGTCTTGCCAGTTAGGGTTTTTACAAATATCTGCATGCCACCTCTCAGACGGAGCACAAGGTGCAAGGTGGATTCCTTCTGAATATTGTAGTCGGCAAGTGTTCGACCATCTTCGAGCTGCTTTCCAGCAAAGATCAGACGCTGCTGGTCAGGGGGAATGCCTTCCTTATCCTGGATCTTCGCCTTGACATTGTCAATGGTGTCTGAGCTCTCAACTTCCAACGTTATTGTTTTCCCAGTGAGGGTTTTAACAAATATCTGCATGCCACCTCTCAGACGTAGCACAAGGTGCAAGGTGGATTCCTTCTGAATATTGTAGTCGGCAAGTGTTCGACCGTCTTCGAGCTGCTTTCCAGCAAAGATCAGACGCTGCTGGTCAGGTGGAATACCTTCCTTGTCCTGGATTTTGGCCTTAACATTGTCAATGGTGTCTGAGCTCTCAACTTCCAAAGTTATCGTCTTGCCGGTGAGGGTTTTGACAAAGATCTGCATGCCTCCTCTCAGACGAAGCACGAGGTGCAGGGTAGATTCCTTCTGGATATTATAGTCGGCTAGGGTTCGGCCGTCTTCCAGCTGCTTTCCTGCAAATATCAGACGCTGTTGATCGGGGGGAATGCCTTCCTTGTCCTGGATCTTGGCCTTTACATTGTCAATAGTGTCAGAGCTTTCAACCTCGAGGGTGATCGTCTTACCAGTGAGAGTTTTAACGAAGATCTGCATCTTGATGAAATGGACCTGCAAGTGCACAAAGGTCATTGTAATACTGAAACCACAAAGTAGTGGCAATAACAAAGTCACTATGAAAGCAAAGATCCAAAGGGAGAGAGCTATAAACAGCACGACATACAGTGAAATTTCTATACGAATACTCCTTAAAATCATTACAAAACCCAATCATAAATTGAACAGAAAAATCACCATATACACAGGTAGGTGACATTTAGACACGAAGACGCCTTAAAAGGATTATAGATCCCAATCATAAAATGGAAAGACACCAAAAAAAATTACTATATAAATACAGGTAGCCCAGAAAAACTAGAAACAAAGACGTAGCCTTTGAAAAAAACGAATTTTCACCAACAGATGCCTTGGAAACAAGATATTAACAATATGAAGGCAAAGAAAAAATCTCAGAAGCCATACGACAGATCGAACTGGGATAGATATAAACCAAAAAAGCACAAAAGACTACAAGCTTAAATGGCAAAAGAAAACTAAGCTTCTCAGGCAATGTCTAAAGAAGCTATAAATATGAAATCTCGCTAGAATCAAACCTCTACCCAATCAGACCTTAGCCAGTTACAAAAGGTTGAAAGAAGCCCTAAAGTCAAGACATGTCTAAAGAAGCTGCAAATCTGAAATTACGCCCTGAACGAGGCTCTAAACAGTCAGACGTTAGCAGCATATTGAAGAAAACTTCCCCTCATGAAACACGGAGGAGACAGAGCACAGAAATACGAGCAATTACCAGAGAAATAATTTGCGTCCATAAAACATTTGGCAGACCTTTTTGGAAACTAATGGCAGAAGAATATATATCAGAGGATCTATAACGGTCTAAGAATAGTACCGCATAAAAGAAAAAGTATAAAAACCTGATAAAAGCTCAGCCATATCTACAAGATCGTAGCCCTAGTAAAATCCTTTCAAACTGAAATCTCAAAGGTAATGAAGTTCTAAAACTTGTCAAACTTTAACCAAAAACTACGAAAACTCTTCCAAAGCAGAAATCGCTGATATCATCACAAGCAAATAGGGAAGATCAAGAGGCCATACCTGTATCCGAAGAGCTCTGTGACCGTGTCGCTAAGAGAGCAGAACGCAATCGAGAATATAATGAATATCGTGAGTGTAGGTTGTATTTATAGAATGTGTTGAAAGTGCACAGCCGCGAAGAAAATCTCAAATTAAAAAATAAAAATAAAAAATATTTAACCAAAAAAAACAAAAAACACAACTTGGCCACGATATGTTTAATTTAAATTAAATTCAACTTGGCGTAAGTTTATGTTTTTTTAGGTGGTGTGGTGGTTTTTATTATATTAAATAAAATTTAGGCAAGATTTTGCTTTTTGGGGAATTGATGCTGGTGGAGAATTTAATGTGGGGTAAGTTTATTTTTGTATTTTAAAGGTGGTGTGTGGTTATTATTATATTAAATAAAATTTAGGTAAGATTCTAGGGAATTGGTGCAGCTGAGTGGTTTTACTTTTGGGATTTGGTGGGGTAATATTGATTTTGGGTTGTGCAGGTGAAAAATATGTTTTCTAATGGAAGAAAAAAAAAAAAATAGAATATGTGTATTGTAAAGGTGTAATTTATTTATAGATGAAATAGTTTCATGAAATGTGGCAATACAATTTTAAGATTATATGGGTTTAATGGTTAAGAGCATGTGTTTTTTCCTAAAAGGTCATATGTTGTTTTCTTTAAGAAATCACATGTTCAAAATCAAAAGGGGCTAGAGTATCTATGCTTTTGTAGACTTAGTAGTCCAATCTCTACCCGGAGGTGGGTCCCTTGTCCCACAAACAAGGGGGTCTCATGCATGAATTTGGTTTCCCTTGTCCCACAAACAAAAGGGCCGCCTCATACCACTAATTTGGTGTCTTCTTGACTATGACCTTAAAATTGGATAATAATAATAATAATGATGATGATTTTTGTGTTTTAAAATATATTTTTAATTATATAATGTTTAATAACAATACTATATTTAAAGAATTTAAAACAAAGTGTTATTTTTAAAAAATTAATGAGCATAGTGCTACTTCTTGGAGATGATATGGAATCTAAAAGTAATGGTTTTCATTATGTAATCTAAAAGTTAAAGGTTTTCATTATGTAATCTAAAATTTAAAGGTTTTCATTAATACTTAAAAATAAATAAAAGAAAAAGTAAATATGAATAATTGTTAATATTAGAAACGATTTATTTTAAAGATGAAATTAATAAAATTAATAGTTTAAAAAGCCAATGCTTTGGCCTTTTCTTGACAATCCAATATTCGATAAAGAGGGAAACGATTTTAATTTTCTTGATCCTCTAATTAGAAACTTCCTATCCTATCAGCTTTAATGTTCCATTTAGAGTTACCTTAGATGTCTAATCCCTCTATTCTTGAACATGATTTCCCTTCTCTAAATATCATTCCCCCAAATTCAAGTTTGTCTCCATAATCTTTCTCCCCCTTTGTTTGTACAAAGTAGTCAAAAATGAAGCTGCCAAAGACACCACTACAAGGAATGATAATAGGCTTGATGCAAGGTAACGTCAATGCTTTCAATGATTGAATTGAGGGGTTCACCATTCCATGATTCATTAAGGTTAAATCGATCCATTTATTATGAAATCCAGATGATTGGTCATTCCACTAGTAAAAGGGGGATGAAAAATGAAACTATGATTTAGTTGTGGATTTGTGAGAATGCTCAACCATGCTTTTGTGGAAGGGCGTTCAACTATGTTTTTTTGACTTACATACAACCAAACAACTTGGGGTTTTTGAGTTTAAGTAGAACAATGAGAGGACCCTACATTGTTTCCCTTGAAAAAAGTTGAGGTTTCTCATTTTGCTTCACTCATTTGACTTGCAAAAGATGACCCAACATAGGGGAGGAAGCTGAGAAAAAATATTTTAGTAAAAAGACAAGTGGATAATTTTTTTTTGGTAGAAAGACAAGTGGGCAATCACATAAAGAGAGATTTTATTTATTATGGCACATTTTGTGGGTGATTTAATTTGAGCCCCCCACATTAGCAATCCAAATCGTCCATACAATAAATAAGAAGAATTGTGATTGTTTCCATCTTTCATGAAGTTAAGGTTTATGAGTTGTAGCACAACTGCCAATAATGAAATTTTTGATATAGTCAAGAGAAAGTGATCAAAAATTCCATGAACATTGGGCATAAATAAGTAGTTCTAGTAAGCATATTGAAGCATAACAACCTCTACATAGAAGGCTCCCAAATTTATTATTTAGATATTTTATACCCAGTGAAAAAGATAGAATTTTATTTCATATAAATAAAAGTACATAAGTATATGCTCTTGGCATGCTTCCATTTGCAAGCCTCCTAAAAATATGATATAAGGGACAACCCCTCATAAGCTATTGAATAAAAAGGAAGAGCAAAGAAATTATCTCAAGACGGATCAACGTCTAATCATTAATTAGTAAGTTACTAAAACAAGTGGATCTACATATAGCATATCTAAAAAAAGAACATTTGAATGTAGGGAATCCAATTCACTAAACTTTTCGATATGCTTTTATCGGTTGTAGAAAGTGCTCATTAAACTATACAAAAAATCACAATTAGTTGTTGATATAAAATGAGTTAGTTAATAAATCTATTGCTTTAGTTTGGGGCCATGATTGGTGAAAATATTTTGAAGAGGAGTCTATAGTTTTTTTAGAGATCTTTTATGTGCCCCTATCTAACACCATTCTAGCTTTGGAGATTTGATGAGCTTATTGGTTCCATTCCCTTTACACATGTGTGAATGACAGGTAAGAAAAGGTAATTATGCTTCTTTTAATATTCATAAACAGTGGCAACAACGAATAATTTTGAAGAGAAAAATCCGCATTCATCCACCTTATAATAGGAATTAAGTCTCCATAAATATGTTGTTGAGATGGTGATTTTTTCTCAAAGGCCAACTAAAGAAATTGTTTTAAGGCCATTAATTTGTTGAAATTATTTATTGCAAGGCTTAAAATGATAGAGAAGGAAATAAAATGAGATTCATAAATATGAGTAATTTTGTAACGTACACCTCCCCTCAAATCTATCGAAGCAACCGGCCAACGGGGGTAAACATGAGATGACGAGCAATTATGACCATACTCAACCTCCTTGGTGACTATAAGGAAGTGGAATCGATGGAAACCCATAACACAAACCTCTTGTACCTGCTACAGTGACCCCAGAGGTTATCCTAGTCATCCACCTGACTTGTCCCTGGGTCCCACTGAGTTTTAGTGAAGAAATCCCCTAGACGCTCCCTCGATATGGGAAAGGGTGTGTCTGGGAGGCTCTAGAATCTCCCACAGCATGTGCATGCATGCATCTAGGGAATTTCTCCCTCAGACCTGTGCCAATGTATGTGGGATTTGTGCCACTTTTTAGGCCCGGAATCTCGGTTACTGCCCAGAACTTCCTGTAGCTTCCAGAATCCATCAAAGACATGATGACAAGACTAATGAACCAAAAAATGACTCCAGGACTAGGCCTGACCATCCCCAACCGAGACTAAAATTCTGTCAAACATTTGGCATCAATGCAATCTACAATTCTAGGTGTTACACAATATTTTGTCACCGTCCCTGCAATCCCCATCCCGAACATTGGAGGACCATTTCATTGACCCTTATGTATTGTCATACATTTCCATAAATGTCATTGCACCCCTTGACATTTCAGGAATATAATCTCTGTTGATCATTCCTCAAGTAGACCCTCATAAACCTATGCTTTTGGGTCGGCACTGGTAGGTAGTTATGTCCTCACATCCATGAACAAATTAACGCCAAGCCTCGCGCAATTCGTCACTCTGTCTCAGAAGGGCACCCGCGCCGAGTTGCTTTTGGAAAGTTTTTTAAAGTAGAAATGAAACTTCTATGGTTTAATAGCTTCGTGAGTGGATTCATGGTTGTTTTTTTTACTGGATCAAGTCGGGTTTCTCCCTTTGGCCTATTAGTTCCTATAAATGTGCAAATCCCCAAAGGGATATACCTCTCCTCCACCTTATGTGGATCCCAAACCTCCTCCTCCTCTCCTATAAATTCTTCTTCCTCACATTGATTCAGCTAGCTGAACAGTTATTAGTTATAGTAGGTGTGTTGAAGAGAGCAGAGAAGAGCCCATTGTTGTGAGAGAGAGTTTAAGCCCACTGGCTCATTGAGCCGAACGACAAGCGAATACTTGAGACGTGCCCGACTCAACCCGTCGAAGGAGATCTACAACGTCAAGGCATAGGTTGTAAACTTCTTTTTCATATATCAATATTACATGACTGGTTTCTGGTTCCAACTTTGTTTCCATTTATATTCGAAGTGTCTAACTCTCCTTGACTAGTTGGGTAGTTGTAGATGAATGTATATGTTTGTATGTTGTCAATGTTTGTTTGATATTTGTTCAAGTCCATGGACATTGTCACCGACGGAGCGCAAGGCGTGAAGACGAAGATCGAAGGATCACTGCTGCGTGCCACAACACAAGCATTGGATTGAGGTAGGATACATGTTCCAGTCCATATTTCATTTACAAGCTGGGAATTTAGGAATTCAGTGTGTTCCCTTGTTTCTAGACCCACCCCAGGGCTAGAGGGGTCGCCTCTGTCTGCAGAAGGGATTTGCCTGCTCAACAAGTTGGCGACCATACTAAGGATCAGTGTGTTTGTCGTCTCTCGTTGTTCGTTTTGAAGTTTTGCTTGTCTGTCCAACTTTAGTCGTATTGTCATTTCTCTACTTTGTTTTGCTTATTTGACTGCTTCAAGCCACTTCACCTATTCTCAGAGTGATAAGTCTGGTTTTTCCTCAGTTGCCCTTTCCTCTTTCCTTAGTTTCCTTACTCAATGATGCTTTTTGTCTGACAGTCACGCCCAATGGCACGAGTTGCCTTCGGCACAGGTGTGATTTTCCTTGTTTAGCATGGATTACTGCTGAACAGTTGCATCGATACCTGTAGGTTTGATATTTTTGGCTTCTTTCCTGAGTTTCCAGTGTATCTTTCCTTCTAGATTGGTTTTTCTTCTTGGATTGATCCATTTGGATTGGTTCTTAACTTCCCTATCTCATTCATTTCGGTTGATTATCTCTCATCTAATTAGCATGGATTTTTCATCCTAGGGTTTATAGGTTTCTTTGATTGTTTGTTCAGTCACATGTTCGTTGAGTCTCTAAGATGTATATGGGTCAATTTAGTCATTCATCTTTTTAGCTTGTTATCTGATTGCTTGGATTTTTCCTTTCGATTCTATGTATTGTAGGATTATCGAATTGTCATCCTAGTGTCTGATTGACCCTCCCTCTATCGCCCTGAGCATAGATCACATTGCTCATTGAGTCGACTTGAAAGTCCTTTTTCTGTATGAAGAAATTCATGTCTAGTTTTGAGTGTGTTTCACTTTCGCTTTGAATTGGTCTCTTTGTGTTTTGATCATTTCGTTCGAAGTTGCTCATAGCTAGTGTTTGTTTTGTCCTTTTAGTGTAACATTGCATTATTTCTTCCCATTCATACAAAAGAACCAAATTTGCATTCTTCCTTGTTGAGATTCAACAAGATGATGAGCTTAGTGAAAAGAGTCGCCTTCACTAATGGGCCTGCAAGCTATTTTTGGCGCAAATTCTATTTTTAGACATGTCGATCATATTCTATGAGTTGCAGGATGCTATTTGTGGATGGTTGGTCATGTTGGAAAAATAGATGGACTTCTATTTTTAGACATTTTGGGCGAAGTCTATTTTCAGACTGCCAGTCTAAAAATAGATATGTCGAATATTATTAGCTCTTAATAATATTTGGACTCTAAACATTATCTTATTCTCTTGGAGCACTGACATTCAGTTAACAGATTGTTCAGATCAGCTAGCTGAAGGAATTACGCAATTCCTAGAGCTACTAGTGGTTCATGCATGGAGGACTTCAATTAGAACTCAAGTGGCAGAGTTTGGTGGAGTTGGAGAAGTAGTTGGTGGAGTTGGTTTCTAGTTTAACTACACTTGTGGAGTTAAACTCAGTTGAACTGATTGTGTCTATTTCTAACTGATTGATACTTTTAGTGGAGTGGAGTGAATTAATTAGTTAAATTAATTCACTAAATAATAACTCATTATTTAACTGGACAGAGACAACAGTTAACAACAATGCATAACAGATCAGTGGAGACTCAGTGGAGAGATTGGTGAAAGAGCAAGTGTGACTATCAGTTGTGACTATATTGTTGCATTGTATGCACCACACATTCATTGGAGATGCCAATGAGGATTGTGTGAGCAAGGCTGGAGAAATTTGAACTCATCCAGAGCCATTCTTCAGCAGGGATTGCGCAGTAGAGGCAGGCTATCAGGAGGGAAAAAATCAATGCAGATTTTTGCTGATTGTTCTTGATTAGTGTGTAGCGATTGTATTGTACTGAGAGCTTGATATGATCAGCTTTGTATGAGGATTTTTGCATGATCTATATGACATATATTATATACATATAGTTGGGGTTTTTCAGCTTCAGGATTTCTCGTTAAACAACTGTGTTAATGTGTGTGAATTTTTATTGTTTCATGTGTGCATTGCAATCTTGATTTAATTTCCGCAAATGATCAATGGTGGAATAGATTATGTATTTTGCATGAAGTTAAAATAATGTGAGATCAGGAGAATCTTGGACATATAACACATAAGTTATATAATTTCTACATGGTATCAAAGCAGTGTTGATCATTAGAGGAGATTGCAATTATTGAAGCGATTGAGTTTTGTTCCGGTGGAATCCGAATTTGCTGCAGTGTTTTCTTGGTGTTGAAGTTGAGCATTCATTGAAATGTCTTTCAACGGATTGCGATTGGAGTATACCCTTGAGGGTAGCTCGAATTACATAGCATGGAAGGACAGGATGGAGGCAGTGTTGGATGATAATGGGTTGAAGGAATTCATAGATGTTGATATTCCGAAGCCTGATTCTAGCGATGCAGCCGCACTTGACGCATGGCAAAAGAAGGTAGCAAAGTGTCGAAGGATTCTATTGGAAGGTGTGAAGGACCACATTATGTCCAACCTTCATGGGAAAGCCACTCCATTCTTAATGTGGAAGGCTTTGACAGACTTGTTCCAAAGCAGAAGTCACCAGAGGAAGTTGGCACTTAAGGATAAGCTCAGAAAAATAAAAGTGGAGAAAGGTGACAGTATTCCAAAATACATCACGAAGTTTGTCCACTGCAAGGATGAGCTGGGAAGTGTGGGGGTTACTGTTGATGAAGAAGACTTGGTGAGCTTGGCTCTCCTTGGGCTTCTGAAGAGTTGGCATAGTTATGAAGACTCTGTCAATGGACGGGAGAAACTGCCAGGATGGGAGCGACTTTGGTTGGATCTTGTGCAGGAGGAGATAAAGGGTACCAGGGATGGATCTTCATCGAAGAATGAAGATGAAGAAAATTGTGCTTTGGCTACCAAATCTCGGAAAGGAAAAGGGAAGAAATCTTCCAAATCCGAAGCTAAAGTCAAGAAGCATGATTTGTCCAAGGTGAAGTGTTTTCACTGTCACCAGCATGGGAATTTCGCCACTAATTTCCCACAAAAGAAGAAGAATAAGAGCGTTGTTGGTTCTGCAGCAGGAGAGGACTTAGCCTCGCAATTTGAGCTCGAATTTTCTTTGATCGCATGCTTGGTTTCAAGTGTGATGGGATCAGTGTGGTTTCTTGACAGTGGTGCGTCTTTCCATATGACCAGAGACAAAGATTTGTTTAGTGATCTGGAGGAAAAGGAACTTGGAGTGCACATCGAGATGGGCGATGATGGTAGATATAATGCGACTGGTATCTGGACCATTTCCTTTGAGAGGGAGTTCGGTAAACCTTTCATCTTGAAGGATGTCATGCATGTTCCAGGATTGAAGAAGAATCTGATCTTCGTGGCGATGCTAGAAGACAAGGGTTATGATGTTGTTTTTAGCGAGGGAAAAGCTTTCCTGCGCCATAAAACAACTGGTCAAACTAGGAGGATAGGGATTCAAGTTAAGAATCTTTATCAATTGTAGGTAGATGGTTGCGCTACAATGGCAAGCAAAGTAGAAGGAGTGGTGAGCCGAGATGAGGGCGAATTATGGCACAGGAGATTGGACCATCTTCACCATGGCGCTTTGAAAATTTTGCAGCAGATTTCTACCAGGCTTCCCAAAGGTACACTTGCGCAGTTGATCAGTGCAAGGGATGTACTTTGGGAAAATTTGTGAAGACCACTTTTCATGAGAAGGATAGTCGTGCTTTGACGATCCTTGAGATAATTCACACAGACGTGTGTGGACCTTTCTCGGTTGCTTAAAAAAAAAAGCACAGGGATTATGTGATATTTGTTGATGAGTTTTCTCGTAAGTGTTGGATCTTCTTCATGCAAAAGAAGAGCGAGACATCCTCAAAGTTCTGTGAGTTCAAGGCGCTGGTTGAGAAAGGGTCAGGGAAGCAAGTGAAAGCTCTCCGGAGTGATAATGGTGGTGAATACATCTCTGGCGAATTCAAAGACTTCTATAGCAAAGAAGGAATTCGAAGAGACCTCATAGTGCCTCATAACCCACAACAAAATGGGGTCGCTGAGAGGAAGAAAAGAACGATCGTGGGTGCTACACGAGCGATGTTGCATGATCAGGGCCTTCCCATACACTTTTGGGCTGAGGCATGCAACACTGCGGTTTATGTGCAAAACTGTTGTCCTCATAGAGTACTTGGCATGAGTACACCCAAAGAGGCATTTTCTGGTAAGAAGCCTGATATTTCTCATTTGAAGATTTTGGCTCACATGTTTACATTCATGTGACGAAGGATGCCAGGAAGAAGATGGAGCCTATCGCAGAGATTGGGATATTTGTGGGGTACACAGAAACACCCCACAATTATCGTGTGTATTTTCCAGACAATTGGATGACTGTCGTGCGACGGGATATCAAATTTCATGAGGAGAAAGCCATGAAGTTGTCGCTTGAGAGGGAGCTACACTTGCATGCAAAGGAGGAGCTACTTGTTCTTAAAGATGAGCCTCAAGATGTGAATCAGCCACAAGAGGAGGTTCATGGAGTGGAAGAAACCACTCATGCAGCGCCAAACATCAGAGGGCGGAAGCACACTACAGAAGCTGAGCAACTGAATCTTGATGCAGTGCAGAATGTAGGAGTTCCTACATCATAGCGCAGACAGAGACAGTCACCTAACCGATTTACTGGATACATGGCTCTGATGAGCAAGTGTATCGTGACGGAGCCATCCTCTTTCGAGGAAGCTGTGGAGGATCCCGCATGGATAGATGCCATGGTGGAAGAGTATGATTTGATTGTCAGAAACAGTGCATGGGAGATTGTCCCAAGGCCGGAAGGGAAATCAGTGGTAGGTTCGAGATGGACCTACAAAGTGAAGCAAGCTGCTGATGGGAGCGTTGAGAAGTATAAGGCAAGATTTGTTGCCCGGGGCTTCTCACAGATAGAGGGGATCGACTATGAAGAAACCTTTGCACCTGTCGCAAGGTATTCTTCCATACGGACCATCCTTGCTCTCTCAACGCAGATGGGTTGACACATTCATCATATGGATGTGAAGACTGCGTTCCTCAACAGAATCATTGAGGAGGAGGTGTACATTGAGCAGCCTGAAGGATTTGAAATCTTCAACAGCGAGTCGCATGTGTGCAGGCTCAAAACAACGTTGTATGGGCTGAAACAAGCACCTTGTGCTTGGTACATACGGATAGACATTTATTTCACCAGACTTGGTTCGCCAAGAGTGAGGCAGATCCAAACCTATACCAGATTGTGGTGGAGGGTAAGCTTTTGATCATTGTGCTTTATGTAGATGATTTAATACTAACGGGTGATGAACTGTTGATACACTCATGCAAGGCAGATCTTGGAAAGGAGTTTGAGATGAAGGACTTGGGCCTCCTTCATTATTTCCTGGGATTGGAAATTTGGCAACGGAAAGGTGAATTATTTGTGTCTCAAGGCAAGTACGCTTAGGAGATACTGGAGAAGTTTCACATGCAAGGATGCAAGCCTATTGACACTCCTCTTCCTGGTGGTTGGAGGAAGGGGGATGCTACATCGGCAGAGGTAGTGGATGCCACTGTTTATCGACAGTTGGTTGGTTCGCTCATGTATTTAGTCAATACACGATCGGACATATGTTATGCTGTGAACCAGCTTTCACAAGCGATGGTGAAGCCTACTGTTGAGGAGGTAAATCCCCTCTGCGGACAGAGGCGATCCCTACTAGCCCAGCAGGGGTCTAGCAACAAACAAACAATGCTATGACGCAAGCTCCTAGTTACGAAATGAAAGACTTGGGATAAGAGCCTACATGGATTCCAACGCTAGATCTGAAGAAGAAGATGCCCCCGTCCTTCAGCCCTGGCAGATCACAATCCTTCCACGATCTCCGTGGACGAACACCTGCACACAGAAGAGACGAACAGATACATGCATAGGAACCAGCATACGTAACTAAATATCAGTCAGAAAAGATATTACTCGCATTAACATGATTGCAAAAGGAGTGGAACCATAATCATAGTCATCTATTAAAGTGATAAACGAATAGAAGTTACAACCGAGTTCTGACGTCGCAGCCTCCTTCGTACGGGTCTCCGGTTGTCCACGTCTCGCAAAGCTCGCCAAGGAAAGGGAAACCTCTCTAGAGTCTCGTAACAATGATCTCCTTGCTTAATGGGCCTTAAGGGAAAGAAGGGATTCTTTACAGCACAAAGGCACTTGGGAATAGGGAGTAAACCCCGACATAGCCGACTTACCATGGATCTGAGCAGCTTTTTATAGATGGGGAAGGAGGAGTTGGGATCCCTATTATTATGGGATTAGCCTATCCAAGGAAAGTTCCATAGAAGGTGACAGCTTCTTCCCTTCCATAGAACTCAGCGACCAAACACTCCAACTCAAGATAGACAATGGTTGTGAGTTTGTTTGAACTCAACTTCCGCCATCCATATTTAAAAAACAGTCCCTAAAATGGGTGGCGCGATTGCTGCTCTATGACAGAGCGCGAAGTGGCGCGACCTCTTTACAGGATTTCCCTGATTGGCGCGAGCACTGAACTGTCTACCCGCGCCAATGCAAAAAGAGCTGTTTTTCATGGATTTTGCAAGGAGATGTCTCAAGGGGAAATGAAGATCATACTCAGAGGGATGCATTGATGATGTTTTCAAGGCATGACAGTGTTCACAGGTCACATAATGGGTCCTCCATTGTGCGGGACGGGGAATGGTAGGGACGGTGACAAATTACTGTGTAAGAGATGCCCCCTAAAGCATGAGGCCCGAGAGAGAGAGGGGTGAAATGCTTTACGAGAACATGTCCAACTGAAGGCCTGCCGTCGGAAAATCTGCACAGAAAGATACAACTGATATCTCAAGTACATGATATACATATATGGTATGGACGCAGCCATCCGAACAGAGTATGCTATAATCCGGATCCAGGGTATGGGCGCAGCCATCCAACTAAGATCAAACAAATAGACTCGGGTATGGTCGCAGCCATCCAATCATTGAGTCATGTACATAATGACAATAATCCACAATCGCAGCCTGGATTACAACAGACACAATCCAGGGTCTTGCGCTCCATCTCGACCCAAACAGGTACAAGTTCTAGCATGCGAATGTGTGAGCTGATGTCGAACATGCAAGAACATCGTCTGATTACCAGCCAATGATGAAAGCTGTTAACAGACGCGAGAGAAACCACCAATAATGGCAATGGTCCTCAAGGTACTACAGGTACAATCTACGGCGTGTGAATAAATGAGCTGACGTCGAACACCCGCAGAATCATCCGATCGGAGGCCAATGATGAAAACCTCACGTCTAATGCGACGAACCTGCCATTAAGGCATGCAGGCTCCAAGGTACCATCAGGAGTCTCTAGACCAACTTCCTGGATAATGAGTTGAAGTCGACAGGAAGTGACCTTGATCGAAGGTGGGCCATAATGATTCCCACATCATCGACACGAGACAGAGGAACATAATGTTTTGTCGTGAATCAGGATTGTACGAGAAACAGAGGAAGGTTGATATTTGCAGAGGTCAACTTCTCTTGAACATGTAAATGGCACGACAATGGACTTGGCAGTATTTGACATCAACAGATCAAAGGTCATGGCGACGAGGCAGTGAACAGATGAGAGGTCAAAAGAGATTACCCAAACCCATGGAAACAAAGTGAAACAACGAGATGAGATGTCCCCAACCCGACACGAATGCAGACAAGTGCCATGTTCAAGAGCGACATACTGCCGACGACAACGACGATGGTTCCATTTTCCCCACCATTTCGGTGAGTACCTCTTTATTTTTACACAAGCTTGAAGAGGATACCATATGCTTGTCATATAAACCCATCCTTCGGACGAATCCATCCTAGTGCATTTAACGAGTCCTAGGAAGGAGGAAGGAGGAGAACGTCATTTCGACGAAATCCAATGTCATCAGGGTTTAACGAGTCTGACAAAGGAAGAACTCGGCGTCTTTTCATGTTTAGAGAGTTTGAAAAGACAGCGGAAAAGAAAACTCCAGCAGTCCCTTTTCGTAAATAGTTCCCCAGATCCGAAAAGGTAGAAAACAATATCCGGGAAAACCTCCTAGTCGCGATAGGCTAGGGTATTCCTTTTTCGTAATCAATCCATCCCGGCCCGAAAAAGGGTTAAACTTATACCGGGTGAATGTCGATTCGTGTCCATTTTAACGAGATCGAAACGACAAGGGCCTCGGCAATCTTTTCATATTTAGAGAGTCAGAAAAGAGCTGAAATTTGACTCCTCCTGGAGGAACGAGTGGTATAAAGGGTAGCTACTGGTTCCGGTAATGGTGGAACTTCTCAAAACAAGTAAAGGTTAAGAGGCTGGCTAACAAGACCACTCATCGCAGCGGTTCCTCAGGAACGGGTAAAACAACCAAGTGAAGGCATATGATCGGCCAAGCAGATAGTGACGATGGAGTGAAAAAACCAAGGCTCATCTGGAAAAATAGGCTGATAAAATGGTAATCACGAGAGGTAAAAGGAAAGGTTTCATTTTTACACAAGCTTGAAACAAAGATAAACTATGCTTGAAACCGGTTTCATTTTTACACAAGCTTGAAACGGAAACAAACTATGCTTGAAAAAGTGAGCATGCCCCCAGCATGGTGAAAAAAGTGAGCATGCCCCCAGCATGGTGACTCAATTCGAGGTACATGCCCCCCAAGCTTCATTCCATGCACCTGAGTAAACAGATGGAGGGAATGAAGGTTCAAGTTACGAGACCTAAAGACTCGACTGGTATTTTACGAGAACTTATCAAAGACTCGAATTGACCAGGAACATGTTTCATTATTTTAACGAGGTTGACACATTAAAAGAACTATCCTCAAGACACCTTGTTTCATGGTTTAAGGAGCTTGGCACAAGACAAGGAACTATGCTCCGACAACCTTGTTTCATTTTTTAAGGAGCTTGACACAAGACAAGGAACTTTGCTCCGACAAGACCTCATCATAATGAATAAGAAGTCAATGCTTCCAAGAGTTCCACTCCCGATGGAAGAAAAACATTCTGGAAGTCAGGACCCAATGCCCCCAGCACCTGATGCACGACGGCATCATCACTGGGCACAGGCACGGGGTAGGTAGACACATAGTTGACCTGCGGTGGGGTAGAGACAACAGGTGGATAAAAACCAGGAGGGGGTGATGGCGGACCAGTTTCCACATTAGGACCAAAGAATGACAACTGATCAATGGTCACGATCCTTCCTTCATGCGGAAAGCAGGCCACACGAAAGAGGGAGGAGACGAGCGCTCCCATGGCATAGGTGTAATCGCGCCCCAAAAGCAGATTGAAATCCAAGGGGCCTGGAACGACCATCACGTCCATATGGACGGTTTTGCCTCCCAAAGTAACAGGTAACCTTGGAAGGATCCCCAATGGTTGACTGGTCCTTCTATTGAATGACAACAGATTCTGCGTAACAGGCGCAAGCGGTGGTGAACCGAAAGCTTGCCAGGTAGTTGAAGATAGAATACTAACAGACGCACCTTCGTCTATAATGGTGCTGGGTACACAGACCAAGAGCCTGTACCGTGATCTCGAAAGGCACGTAAGACGGAAGGCGGAATCCTGCAAATCGACTCCAATCAAAGGAGGCGACCAAACTACTCGGAGGGGCTACCATCGAAATGCGAAGGTCTTCCCCTGATGTTACGGAAGCAGAAGCCTCCTCCATGACCTCCATCTCGAAGGCGGGAGGAATATCCTCTGGAGTCTCCATCATGGGAGGCGGAGGAGCGGCTTCTTGAAGCACAAGGACAGGAGAATCTTTCTTCAAGTCTGACGAATCTGAAGAAATCAGAAGGACATGAGGAGTGTGAGATCCACTCTCGACAGAAAAGACCTGGTGCACCGCGGACGGGGCCAGTTCAACCGATCCTACGACCAATGGTTGTTCAGGGCCGGATTCGTGAATTTGAATTTCTGGGGGAGTGGGATCGACCAAGGATGACTCTTGACCAACCATAGGATCGGCTGGTAGAGGAATCACAGAAAGCCGATTATAACCAGGTGGAAGGCGTGGTGTAGAACCGACTGGGTTGTCCAAGACTCGCTTGGCTTCATCCATATAAGGACAAAGGTGAATGGCATGGTGCCCTTCACACAATTTACAGGGATTGTTGATCTTACCCTGCTTCTTAGAGTCCTTATCAACAGCAGCTGAAGACGTGCCCCCAACTTGACTCTCGGAAGCCAAAGGCAACGGTGGGCAGCCGTTGGACCATACTTCGAGCACCTTGGGAATGCCAGGGCAGTCTCGAAGAAGATGGTCTCCCGTGCACAACATGCACGGGAACTTGACTTTCCGAGGAGGGTTGGAAGGACTATCGAGAGGAGATTCCTTAGGGACAGTAGCTGTACATTTAGCCTCTTGCTTATCAGACTTCTTCTTCTTTGTCTTCTTCTTCTTCTTCTTAGCCACCTGGTTACTTGAATCCAGACTTTCACCAGGCGAAGTAGAAGATGAGGACGTAGAAACAGGCGAAGAAGGGGAGAGGTCCACCTTGGAATCAACATGATGTTGTTCCGTCGGAGGAACTGATTGAACAGTAGTGGAGACATTCGGAACTACAGAGGTTGAGAACAACCAAACAGGCAACCCAACAGTTAACCCAGGAAGGGACAACGTCGCCATGTAAGGAGCACCCACATTTCCAAAAGGAGGAAAATGACCAGGATTCCCTTCTGAAGGGATTCCTTGGTTGGTAAACTCTGAAAAAGTTGCCATCAAACTCAAAACCACACACGGGATGAAAAAGAGTTAAGGGCACACGATCAAACGGTCAACAAGCAATATCTAAGCAGGCGTGTAATCGTGGGTGATTAATTTTACCACATTGGAAAGTAAGAAATCCTACCGTTTCATATTTTAAGAGTCGAGAAACGATAAAAAGATGACTCTATCTCTTTCAGAGTTGACACAAGCGTGAAAGGACAAGCGCTTGACGGTCTTTTCAAGTTTAGGGAGTCAGAAAAGACCAAATGACTGCTCAGAAAAAACTAGGCACAAAGGGTGTACCAAATATCCGTGAACTGCAATATACACCTTGGTTTCAATAATGAAACAGAAATCGACCAAGGACTTTCCGTACGTGCAGTTAGTCTCCCCGAATGCTGTGTTCGGTGTATCACGGGTATAGGGCGGCAGACTCGGCTTCCTGTGGATAAAGGATTGAAAACCTATGGGGGTCTCCCTTTATATACGCAACGGTACGGGGAGCGCAAGTCCGTACTAGCGTTGTCTAAAGCCAAGAGGCGAGTGACAGCTGCTAGGTTTAACGACGCCGGAACACGTCTCTAGCCTAGACCTTCTAAATGTGTTTCGTTAAGTTCCAATGCTGCCTTAGGTTAATTGAATAAATTTTACAGTTGATCTTCAATTAAGTTTCAATTTCCAGGCCCTATCGTATGTAGTGTCTCAAAAGACTCCTAAATGCAAAGCTACATGAGAAAAGAAATCTTTCAATTCGATGAATGATATCTAGTTAAGGGAAGAGCTTCAAACAATGATGCAACAAACAGCAAAACTGAAAACGAAACTTTTCCAAACTAGATGACTTTCACTATCCAAAAGTATTCTAAACATTCAACGAAGCGAATTATGCAATGTAATCTATGCAAAATCCTTTTTCGAAAACTATGCAATTGTAATCTATGCACAATTTCCTTTTTCTTTTCAAATAATAAGAATGCACTCAATGCATTTTTCGATAAAATGAGAATCTACTTAATGCATGCTTTTTACAAAAGAGAATGCACTCAAAGCGATTTTTAGTTTTCAATCACTAAACAATGTGATCTAAGTCCAATGATGAATCTCAAAAACACTTTTCGATGTAATGTGATCTAATGCATTTAAACGAAAAGAAAACTATGAGACGAAAACTAAAAAAAAACGCAAATCTTCTTAATGAAAGATGAAAGCAAAAGGGATGCGAACAAACACTAAGAATGCAATCGTTGTTTCAAAATACTTTGTGACGAAATTCCTCAAAAGGTGACAAAACACAAAGAGGACTTCCAAAGAATGAAATCAAAACAAGGCATTCACCCCTTTTACATCAAACAATCATAGAAAGAAGAGATTCCAAATAATGAGCAATGTAATCTATGCTCATACAGAGGAAAGACCCAAAGGGAAAGACACACTAGTGAAGGATTAAGGGAAAAAAAAAAACTCAATTTTCATACACCCTGAAAGTGGCCCGACTTGTACATTGACAACTAGCGCCACTTGGCGCGACTTTTACTTGAAAACTAGCGCCAATGGCCAAGTGGCGCGGGTTGCTAACTGACAACAAGCGCCACTGCCAGAAAATGAAAAAACAAAGAATTTCTCCCAACCAAAACCAGACTTCCCACTTCAAGCTGAATCTAAAACAAACCCAGAAGCAAAATACTGACCAAAAGAAACATCCGAACAAGGATAACCCTACCACCTACAGGAAATGGCACGACTGTCTGGCTGTAATCCGCGCCAGACAGGGGATGGCGCGAGTGATAAACTGGCAACCTGCGCCAACTGGCGCGACTGTCAGGGCTAAACTCGCGCCAATCAAGCCAACTATCAAAAGGTGAAAATTCGGAAAAGCAGAGGTCAGATCTGATCCTCTGGGGGCTGAACCAAAAGCCAAAACACAAAAAGAACCCAACCCAGAAGGTTCATCAAGCAAGGAAAAACGATCAAAGCGAAACAATCATAAACGAGACAAGGAAAACCGGACATCGCCAATTTGTTGAGGAGGTAAACTCTCCGCGACGAGGCGATCCCTACTAACGAAATAGTGGGTTCAGCAACAAACAAACAATGCTATGACGCAAGCTCCTAATTACGAATGAAAGACTTGGGATAGAAGCCTACCTGGATTCCAACGCTATGATCTGAAGAAGAAGTGTCCCCGTCCTTCAGCCCTGGCAGATCACAATCCTCCCACGATCTCCGCGGATGAACACCTGCACATAGAAGAAACGAACAGATACAAGCATAGGAACCAGCATACGTAACTAAACATCGGTCAGAAAAGATATTTTTTTCGCATTAACATGATCGCAAAAGGAGGAGTGGAACCATAATCATAGTCATCTATTAAAGTGATAAACGAATAGAAGTTACAACCGAGTTCCCGACGCTTCTCAGCCTTCCTTCGAACGGGACCCCCGTTGTCCACGTCTCGCAAAGCTCGGCAAGGGAAAGGGAAACCTCTCCAGAGTCTCGTAACAATCGTCTCCTCGCTTAAATGGGCCTTAAGGGAAAGAAGGGATTCTTTACAATACAAAGGCACTTGGGAATAGGGAGATGCAAAGCTTCAGCACTTCAAGACTAGCTTGCCATGGATCTGAGCAAGCTTTTATAGATGGGGAAGGAGGGAGTTGGGATCCCTATTATTATGGGATTGGCCCTATCAATAAGGAAGGTTCCATAGAAGGTGGCAAAACTACTTCCCTTCCATAGAACTCCCGCAGCCAAACCTCCCAACTCAAGATAGACAATGGTTGTGAGTTTGTTTGAACTCAACTTCCGCCATCCATATTTAAAAAATAGTCCCTAAAATGGGTGGCGCGATTGCTGCTCTATGACAGAGCGCCAAGTGGCGCGACCTCTTTACAGGATTTCCCTGATTGGCGCGAGCACTGAACTGTCTACCCGCGCCAATGCAAAAAGAGCCGTTTTTCATGGATTTAATAGGGAGATGCAAAGCTTCAGCACTTCAAGACTAGCTTGCCATGGATCTGAGCAAGCTTTTATAGATGGGGAAGGAGGGAGTTGGGATCCTATTATTATGGGATTGGCCCTATCAACAAGGAAGGTTCCATAGAAGGTGGCAAAACCACTTCCCTTCCATAGAACTCCCGCAGCCAAACCTCCCAACTCAAGATAGGCAATGGTTGTGAGTTTGTTTGAACTCAACTTCCGCCATCCATATTTAAAAAGCAGTCCCTAAAATGGGTGGCGCGATTGCTGCTCTATGACAGAGCGCCAAGTGGCGCGACCTCTTTACAGGATTTCCCTGATTGGCGCGAGCACTGAACTGTCTACCCGCGCCAATGCAAAAAGAGCTGTTTTTCATGAGTTTTGCAAGGAGATGTCTCAAGGGGAAATGAAGCTCATACTCAGAGGGATGCATTGATGTTGTTTTCAAGGCATGACAGTGTTCACAGGTCACATAATGGGTCCTCCATTGTGCGGGACGGGGAATGGTAGGGACGGTGACAAATTACTGTGTAACACCTACCAAGCTCTTTTGGAAGGCAGGCAAGCATGTCTTGAGGTATCTCAGGGGCACATCTGAGTATGGATTGTGGTACAGACAGTCGGATGAGGTGAAGTTGCATGGCTTCACGGATGCAGATTGGGTAGGAAGCCCAACAGACAAAAAGAGCACATCAAGGGGGATTTTTAGTATCGGATCTACGGCAGTTTCTTGGTATAGCAGGAAAAAAATATTCGTGGCACTCAATTCAGCGGAAGCTGAATACATGGCAGCAAGTCAAGCTACATGTGAGGCTATCTAGATGAGGAAGATTCTGATTAGTTTGTTTGGTTCACATTTAGATCCCACAGTGATACATTGTGATAATAAAAGTTGCATCAAACTTTCGGTTAATCCTGTGTTTCATGATATATCTAAACATATTGATATCTGGTATCATCATATCAGAGATTGTGTGCAGCAGAAGATCATGTTACTTCAATACATTCCTACGGAGGATCGGGATGCAGATATTCTAATGAAGGCACTCACCAGGAGCACATTCGAATACCATAGAGAGAGGATCGGGGTGAAAGATAATCCCTATCTTGTTGAGAGGGAGTGTTGAGATTCAACAAGATGATGAGCTTAGTGAAAAGAGTCGCCTTCACTAAGTGGGTCCGCAGGCTATTTTTGGCGCAAAGTCTATTTTTAGACATGTCGATCATATTCTATGAGTTGCAGGATGCTATTTGTGGATGGTTGGTCAAGTTGGAAAAATAGATGGACTTCTATTTTTAGACATTTTGGGCGAAGTCCATTTTTAGACTGCCAGTCTAAAAATAGATATGTAGGATATTATTAGCTCTTAATAATATTTGGACTCTAAACATTATCTTATTCTCTTGGAGCACTGACATTCAGTTAACATATTGTTCAGATCAGCTAGCTAAAGGAATTACGCAATTCCTAGAGCTACTGGTGGTTCCTGCATGGAGGACTTCAGTTATAACTCAAGTGGCATAGTTTGGTGGAGTTGGAGAAGTAGTTGGTGGAGTTGGTTTATAGTTTAACTACACTTGTGGAGTTAAACTCAGTTGAACTAATTGCGTCTATTTCTAACTGATTGATACTTTCAGTGGAGTTTAGTGAATTAACTAGTTAAATTAATTCACTCAATAATAATTCATTATTTAACTGGACAAAGACAACAGTTAACTACAATGCAGAACATATCAGTGGAGACTCAGTGGAGAGATTGGTGAAAGAGCAAGTGTGACTATAAGTTGTGACTATAGTGATGCATTGATTGCATCCAACACTCAGTGGAGATGCCAATGAGGATTGCGTGAGCAAGGCTGGAGCAATTCGAACTCATTCAGAGCCATTCTTCAGCAGGAATTGCGCAGTAGAGGCAGGCTAGCAGGTGGCAAAGGTCAGTGCATGGATTTTCAAGATTAGGCCTACTTAGTGTGTAGTGATTGTATTGTACTGAGAGCTTGATATGGTCAGATTTGTATGAGGATTGTTACATGATATCTATGACATATATTATACACAGATAGTTGGGGTTTTCGCCCAGCTTCAAACAACCGTGTTAATGTGTAATTTTTATTATTTCAAGCAAGTATTTTGCAATCTTGATTTAATTTCCGCAAATGATCAATGGTGGAATAGATTATGTATTGTATTTGTTAAAATAGTGATCAAGAGACCTTGACAGGCAATTACAGTTAGGTATAATTTCTACATTCCTTTCTGTTTGAAAATGAAAAGAACTCTTTTGCATTAGTAGGTTTCTTTTTCATTGGAAAGTAAAAAACAAAAGAAAATACTTTTGTTTTCTGCTTTGGTTGTGTTAGTAGCATAAAGGAAAGTGTGCTTATTGCATTCCATTGATTGTTTCTTTGTTGTGAACTTCTATCCCTCTATTAGCTAGCTTTTCATCGAATTGAAATGATATGCTTTCTCTCATGTAGTTATGCATTAAAGGTTTGAGATTACATTCGATAAGGCCTTGAAACTGGAACATAATTTCAATATAAACTATAAAAGTAACTCAATCAACCTAAGGAAGCATTGAAACTAAACACTCACACTTAGAGGTCTAGGCTAGTGACATGTTCCGACGTCATTAAAGCTAGCAGCCATCACTCCCCATCTAGCATTAGACAACGCTATTACGGACTTGTGCTCCCCTTACTATCGCGTATATAAAGGGAGACCCTCATAGGTTGCAATCATTTATCCATAGGAAGCTGAGTTTGCCACCATGTAACCGTGATACACTGAACAAAACATTGGGGGAGACTGCCTGCACGTACGTTAAGTCCTTGGTCATTTCTCTTTCATTTGATCACCAAGGTGTATATTGCAGTTCATGGGAGCTTGGTACACCCTCTTGCCTAGAGTTTCAGAGTAGTCATTTTGATCTTTCTGTGACTCTTTAAAATTTGAAAAGATCATCGAGCACTGGTCCTTTCGAGCTTGTCCAAACTGAAAGTGACTAGAGTCACATTTTTTCCTTTTCTCGACTCTTAAAACATGAAGAGGTAGAGTTTTGTTTCAGTGTCATAAAATTAATCACCCACGATCACACGCCCATTAAAGTTATTTTCTTGGTCCGTTCATGAGTGATTCCTTAGTGTTTGTTCTTAAAGCCTCAAATTGATCATATCTTTTCTCTCCTTCTCTTTGAGAAAAATTCACCATGGTGAAACCACCTGTTTCGTCATCCTCTTCATTACCTCGTAGTGAAAAGAATCCCCCTAGAGTTTCTTCTGAGACACCTTAGTCTTTTGGGACTCAGAACCTTGAAGGTGTTATCCTCCCAAGCGTTCAAACTCTTGCCACTCGATCTCCCGCTAAGGGGTCGTTTGACATCAAATGGAAGCCCCCAGATTCTTTTTTCTTTTTGAGAGAAAATCCCCCTCAACGCTTGGATTCGCCCGCGACACCTTTGTCTGATGCTTTTCCCTCTACCGCTCATCAGTTGTTCCCTGACAGGTCTCCATCCGATATGGATGCCTCGAGTCCTGTTAGTAGTGAAGAGACTTTTGTATCAATGGGAGAATATAAATTCCCTCCTGAGGATTTTCCTTATGTGATGACTCAGCCTTCCTCTCAGCCTTCATCTCTCCCAGCTGTTATCGTTCTTTGGGTCATATAATCTCTGGTGCTGCATCTTTGTACTAGAACCCGTTATGGTCAAGTACGGCGACTTCGTTTGTGTCTGGTCCATCCTCTTCGATTACCATTATTTCGACGATGGTTACGTCTATCCCAACCCAACCCACTATTTGTGTGGCTTCCTCCACACCATCCGCTAGTGTGATTCCATCATTGTCGTTGTCTTCTATTATTCGTGGGATGCATTCCAATGCTTCTGTGATCTCTATTGGGCCCATTGTGAGTGGATCACAACCTCACGTGTCAGGATTCCATAAACCTATTGGTAGTATGCATATATCCTCTAATCCTATTCCGGGAGGTTTGTCGTATGACCGATATATGATGGATATTCAGCACCAGAATTACCTCCCCCAGGGTTCTTAGCAGATTCTGACTCAGATAAATCTACCACAGTACTACGATGAACATGGGAATCATGTCTATTACCATGGGCCTCTTCCTCAAGGTCCATTGTATGTCCAAACACCACAAGTTACGGTTCACCCAAACTAGTTCATGTACTAACAAGGACAACCCTATGGTCCTACTGGTCAACCTCATGTTCAACAAGGAGCACCTTATGTTCCTCAGGGGCAAACCTATCCACCATAGGGACAACCTTTTGTGCAGCAAAACCATCCTTACGGTCAACAAGGCCCGCCTCTTGTACAACAAGGCCAACCCTCCACTGGTCAGTCGGGTCAACCTGGTCTTCAGGGACAGCCTGTCTTATCTCAACCATCATGTCAACCTAGTTTTCAGGGACAACCTAGTCCACAACCTTCAGGCCAACCTGGTTTTCAGGGACAGCCTATTCAACCTCAGTACCTAGGCCAACCTGCACCCCAGGGACAGCCTGTGCAGCCTCAAGGCCAACCTTTCATTCCTCAAGGCCAACCGATGGTCTCCTAAGGTCAACCTTTGATGGTACAAGGTCCACCCCAATGCACTGCTTTCATCTCGTAACAAAATCCATATGTTGCTCAAGCTAGACCTCAGTGGTTCACTCAGAATCAGTACCCTGGTCCTCAACCAGTTTATGGGTAGAATTATCAAAATTATAACCCCTATGGACAAAATCCTCTAGGATAGAACATATGGGCTCAAAATTTCTCCCGACTCGATTGGAACCCCAACACTGGTCCCTATTAAAGGCCTGCAATGCCTTTCAATCTGAAATTTTTATTCCTTGCTACGTTGGAGTTGCCTGATGTGTCGAAGTTAACGAATGATCCTATTCTTCATAATCCATATTGGCCCCCAATTCCCACCAAGATCCCTGACGATTGTCCCAAATTTGAAGGCAAGTCCAGAGAAGACCCCCATGCGCATGTTATGATGTACCACCTATGCTGCTCCTCTAACTCCTGGGTTGATGATTCTATTCTTTTACGTATTTTTCAAAGGACTCTCACTGGTGCCACTGCAAAATGGTACATTGAACCCTCCTGCGACATCTTTCAAGATTTCAACTCTCTTGCAATGGAATTTCTCACAGACTTTCAATTATTAGTTCATTATGAAACTGGAACGCACCTCCTAACATCCCTGAAACAAGATCGGGCCACACATATCTCTGGTCATATTCATGAATGGAGGCGGCATCGTCATTTGATCAAGTTTGAGATCCCTGATCAACTTATGACTGATTGGTTCACTACCTCTTTTATCGGTTTGATTGTTAAGGACGTTGCTATGGGGGCATGTGTTACTAAGGAGCAGGGCATCGCTCATGCCTAGTACCTCGATCTCGTGTACTCTCAATCTGGCATGCTTTATGAACTCTTTCTTGATGCTCCACGCCCTGGAACTTCCAAATCACCGACGACACCATCCGTCAACAGTATCATTGGTTAGGTGTCTCAGAATCCCCGTAAGTCTTCTCCCAATTCTGGGAAGCAGAAATCTACTTCTTCCACCGATACTACTTCTCAACCACCTCCTAATCTTGGCAGGACCGCGGAAGTGAATGTCGTCCAGTCCACCCTGACGAATAAAGCTTCCAAAGGTAAGAAGAAAGGTAAAGGAAAGGCCAAAGCCGATACCCCAAAGCAAGATTCTCCTAAAAAAAATATTGATGATGACTCGAAACGTAAACCAAAGTATCCTTGTCTAATATGTGACGATGAGCATTACACCAAGGACTGTCCACGACGGGCCGAGGTGAGTCGACTGCTCAAAGGCACTCAAGGAACTCTGGTTGTTCTTAAAGAACCATTCCCATCACAACAAACTCAGATGGTGGAGCAACCTCAGTCCTCCACCCCTTTTGGCTCTCAAGTTTTCATGATGAATGGTGTTGCACCCATATCTATTGCTACCATATCGAAATATTATACCGAACCATGCTAGGCGGCGTGTAAAGAGATTGCAGATGGTCCTCCTCCCTCGCTTGCTTCTATCCCTCTTCACATTGAAAGGCCCAATCCTGAGCCCGCTGTACGACCACCTTCTAAAAGCGTACTCTGTAAGTCCTCCTATAACCCAAATGTCCATGCTGCTCAGGATTACAATATTGTTGAGGATTTGGCTCATGCGCCATCTGGTATGTCCACATTGGAGGTGCTTTAGAGCTGTCTGTCACAACGAAAGGCTTTGTTATCTGCTATCGGGGGGGGGGGGGGGAGGGGGTTGACCCCGCCGATTCAAGCCTTATCACTTTTGATCTAGAAAATTTCGTTCCACGTCTCCTTCACCAGCTTGCTTTGATTATCCAAGTTGGGATTAATGGCAAGAATATCCATCGAGCGGTCGTGGATGAAGGTGCATCTACTTTCATCATGTCCATTGCATGCAGGAAATCCATTGGTTCTCCAGTCCTTAACCAGTTTCCAAACGCTTTAGAAGCCTTCGATGGAAGGGAATCTCGCCCTCTTGGTGTCCTCACCAGCTTACCTATAACATTGGAAGGAAAATGGTTAATTTCAAGGTTGAATTCGTTGACACCAAGCTCAACTATAATCTTCTCCTCGGTCGCAGTTGGATTCATGCCATGCTATGCGTACCGTACGCTCTCTTTCGTGTTCTTTAGTTCTTGCACGAAGGAAAGATTATCACTGTCGATCAGTTATCCTTTTTCACTTCCACCTCCTTCGAGAGCAACGTTCCGTATGTAGACTGTATTCCTATGCCTTATGAAAGTGTGGGGCTGGGACTTTTCAAATATTCTGACCTTGTGGGTCTCTTTTCTCTTCTACCACCCAACACTGCTCGTGTCAATATGATCTCCACGTCTTCTGATCCATGGATCGTCCCTTTGCCCGAGCAGGTTGATTCATTTGGTGACGTGATGTCGTTAAGTCCGATAGAAATTGATTATTGTGAAGTTATCTCGGCTTCAGCTCCTCCTCCTTCTGATCATACTCCTTTGAGTATGTCTCTCGATGCGTATTTTCAATCCCCTTGGCTCGGTGCTTCAGATTCTCCTGATCCTTTGAACGATACATTTCCAACTGATGAAGCCATCATGGAAACCATGTCTCTTGAGGATCCTCTCTGGGACGATAGTCATCATCGTTCCTCCTTTCTGCCTGACCTTGGGGCAATGTCTACTTGTCTTGAGAAATTTTCTTCCCAAGCTCCTCCCCATCCACTTCAAATGCTTATCTTGACACATGAAGTTTTTGCAGAAGGCAACATGGGGAATCTTACTCAACCGATGCCTATTGACATCTCCGTTAAACCGGGGGTTGTCGAGAACATCCACATTGGGGTGACCTATTATCCTGATGAGATCGAGGTCTATACTAGTCTCTTCCAAGAGTTTTGAGACGTTTTCGCTTGGTCCTACGAGGAAATTCCCGGCATTGATCCGAGTATAGTCGTGCACAAGATCCATACTTACCCTAATGCAAAACATGTTCGCCAACGCCTTCGTCCTGTGCACCCTAGAAAGGCAGCTGCCATAAAGGGAGAAGTTGAAAAAATTCTCAAAGCAAGCTTCATTTATCCAATCCCATTGACAGATTGGGTCTCTAACATCGTCCCTGTGGATAAAAATTAGGGTGTTATTCGACTCTGTGTGGGTTACCACGACATCAATCGTGCTTGTCCTAAGGATAACTATTCCACTCCCTTCATCGACCAAAACATTGACGAATGTGCTGGGAGTGAGATATTTACTCTTATTGACAAGTTCTCTGGTTACAACCAGATCAATATCCTATCGACTTATCAACATAAGACTGCCTTCATCTGTTCGTGGGGCACCTTCGCTTACAAGAAGCTCCATTATGGCCTTAAGAATGTTGGTGCCACATTCCAACGAGCAATTTCATATGCTTTTCACGATATTAAGCACTTTGTTCAACCTTACCTGGATGACCTTACGGCTCATTCCGCTAAGCTTAAGGATCACCCAGAACACCTCCATCAAATATTTCTTCACTGTAGATGCTACAACATTCGGCTTAATCCGCACAAATGTGGCTTCTGCATCGATTCTGTCAGACTCCTTGGGTTTGTCGTTTCTCAATACAGAATTCGTCTTGGTCCTCTTAAGGTTGAAGCTATTGTTAATCTCCCCTCCCCTTCCTCTTTACATCAGTGGAAAATTTAGCAAGGGAAAGCTAATTTCTTGTGTCGTTTTATACCGAACAATGCTGAAGTAGCCAAAGGTTTCACATGATTTCTTAAGCAAGGCGTCCCATTCCTCTGGGATGAGATTTCCCAAAAATATTTCGATGCATTGAAGACTTTTCTTGTCAAATCTTCTCTTTTGCGTCCCCCAAATTATCATCACGACTATTCACTCTATTTGGTTGTCGCTTTTAGCACTATTGTCATGGTTCTAGTACAGGACGACGACGATGGTGATGAGCATGTCATTTATTATTTGAGCTGCAATCTTCTCTACACTGAAATGCATTATGCTCATGTAGAGAAATTGGCGTTGGCAGTTGTTCAAACCGTCCAACGTTTTCACCATTATATTTTACTCCGCACAATAACCGTGATTTCTGATTGTAACCCCATGACCTATATTTTAACTCGACAATTGCTGGGGGGAAAATACTCCAAGTGGATAGTTATCCTCTAAGAGTTCGATTTGGAGTTCACTACCGCCAAATCAAAGAAGTCATTGGTTTTTGCCGAGTTGATCTGCTCTTTACCTCTTCTCCCTTTGGTTCTAAGGAACGCAGTCCACACGACACTCTTTTTTGAATTATCACCCTCGATCCATGGTACGATGATATCATCATTTATCTCCAGACTTCCACCTTCCAGTCTCAGTTGACGAAAGATGCTCGTTGACGTATCCGTCATCATTCCCAACCTTATCGCATAGTCGAAGATACTTTATACCACATCGAAGCTGATTCCGTTCTCCGTCGGTGTTTGACCCTCGAGGAAGCTGAAAAAGTCCTCAATGAAGTCCATTCTAGCACATGTGGCAGTCACATGTCTGGGTATGATACTGTTCAAAAAATCCTTCGTGCTGGATATTTCTAGCCTACTATTTTCAAAGATTGTATCCTCGCTCTCCGTAAATGTCACGAGTGCCAGATCTACCAACCCAATATGTGCGCGCCACCCACTCACCTCCATCCTATCATTATCGTTGGTCCCTTTGTGAAGTGGGGTATCGATTTTATGACGTGTAACCCTCGCTCGGTCGGGGGGCATAGTTATATTATCATAGTCGTGGAATACTTCGCTAAATGTTCCAAAGCAATGCCTACACTCGCAGCCGACGGTAAGACAACTACCCAATTTCTTTTCAATCATGTGATTACTAGGTTTAGTGTCCCTCAACACATTGTCACAAACCATGAATCCCAATTTTTCCATTATATGATGGTTGATTTGACTACTAAGTTGGGTCTGTGTCACGAAAGCTCAACGTCGTACTACCCACAGGCTAATTGTTGGACATAATTGTGAATTACGGATAAAACACACTTCCTTAAACATGTACTAATCTATAACAATAGATTAAAGACTATACGACTACTTTTCCTAAATAAGAACGGACACACAAAATGGATTAGAGGCTTACTTGGAATCCAAGCACTTCCAAATGGTTCCTTCTGTCGCTTCAAATTCCAACCGACTATGCAAAATATTTCCTACAAGAATGAACACTAAACAACAAAAGATAGTAATAATACAGATGTCTATTCAAGTTAGTTTGCTAAATCAGTAAAGCATAAACCATATACATCAACTAAGATCTTGCAATATGGAAAATCAAAGCCAATACAGATGTATACAGGGAAAAGTAAGTTGTACTCTTTATTAATTATAGAAGGAGAGGTTACAACCTAGTGACTGATTTGAAGTGACCATCTCCAACAACATCCCAACCTCATCACAGTATAAATCTCTCCAACAACTTTTACACAAATCTAACTCTTAATTGAAAATCCACCAGCATTTCTCTACTCAAATTCTTCCTTACCAAGCACTAAGATCTATGCTCAATTTATAGAGGAGCTGAAGGTAGTTTTACAATCAATTACTTTCCAATAATAGGCAACACATGTTTCCAATCTTGTAGATGTCAAATGGACACATGGATTCGAAGCTTGACACATGTGAACTCTTCTAGAAGGCACTGGCCAAGTGGAGATTCCAGAACAATGAGAATTTCTCTCCTAATGTGACCAATGCACCTGTGAATGTCGGGAAGTGCTTTATAGAGATGCCTTGCATGGGGCTACCTGCATATGCAACACACTTAGTCCCTTTAGAGGCATCGTTGATGAGCTCTCATATGCTATATTATAAACTTCAAATCTTGGAAACCTTTGCTCGATGAAAGTCATGTATGATTTGTCTTGTTCTTTGTCTTAGGGCATGTAGCAACTTGAAATGATAAGGGATGATAGACCCTATTCATTGGTCCTGGAGATGATGCCTAGTTAACCAGGTCATTGGGAATGGTGCCCAAATTGACCTATAACACTAATGGCCAGGTTGAAGCCGTGAAAAATGTTTAAGTCACCATGCTTCAACATATGATTGGGATGCACAAGTCTAATTAGCATCTCATGTTGTTTCCAACTCTTTGGGCTTACCGAACCTAGGTGAAGGATGCAATTGGATTCACCCCATTTCATCTTGTTTAAGGTTTGGAAGCTACCCTTCTGATTGAGTGTGAAATTACTTCCCTCGAGATAGCTGTCGAATTACTTCCTAACACCTCGCTAGAGGAAGAACATCTTCTATATAGAAGCACAGAAAAAGCGGGTTAAAGCCCACTTCGACCAAACAATTTCCCCTCATTCCTTCGTAGAAGGAGACTTAGTACTCTTGTATGACTAAGCTCATAATAAGCTGGGGGCAGGTAAATTCGAACCCATGTGGCATGGGCCCTACATCGTGTTGAGGCCTCGGAATTCTGCTGCCAAAACATGGGGGAAAACAACCCGGTCCGGACCTTAAAGCAACTCCTTTTCCGTTTGGTTTAGTGGCTCCGACTCAGGATAATGGGACCAGTTTCCCAATAAGGATGATTTTGAGGGTGTTGTGAATATAGCATGCAAATAGATAATGATTTTAATCTATATGCATCTATCTAAACTATTTAATCTAATATATACCCTGGGTGTTTTTCCTTTATGCGATCTAAAATAATATCTTTAAATTGTTAGTAATATAGATCATTTAACAGCTGAAAGAGATGATAATGATGTAAAATGATTCTTCTAGCAAAGTAGTTTACATAGAAGAATTGTGAAAGAAATATCGCATTTATCAGTGTGATTACATATTCAATAAGAAACCATAGCTAAATATTAGAACATAAGTGCATGTAATATTTATATATGATGACGTTTCAAATATATAATGCAATAAAAAGATGACTATTAATGTATGAAATAAGACTTAATACAAGTGAATAGAAGTACGATATGTACGAAGTTCTACTCATGTAAACTGACAACAATGAATCTTCTCCTTCTCACTTTCAAGCAATTTAAAGAGTACAGTAGTGCAACATCATTTAAACAGCGTTAATTGTCAAAAGATAACATATGTGTTCCATTAATTCATCAAAGCACTCACAAACTTACAATAGTGCATTCTTTGCAAATGTTTTTGACAAATTTCTGGACCCTTCTCTAAATGCATGAGAAGGGTTTAAATACTAAACTAACTATAAACTAAAATATATTATTACAAAAATATAGAGGAGGTTTCAAACAAACTTCCTCATAAAGCTAACTTAAACTACAATTTAGGAAACTAAACTAACAATTCTGATTTATGAGTCCTGCCATTTCTTCTTAATGTGGTCACGAAGTTGAAAAATATCTAACATTGCTTTGAGCTGAGCTGGTTGCGATATCCTTGATCTAATATGTCCCTTGAAAATAGCATTTGATAGTACTGACTGAGATCTCTTCGTTGAATCTGTAAGAGACTGCAGAGTCTGATGCTGATGATAAGGTTTGATCAGAAAATTCCAGTAATTTATTGATCAAAATTATTTACCTTTTTAATAATTTCCTCCTGTGTATCTGCTCTCTGCTTCCATTGTGTTTCCACCTGTCTTGTTTTTGAGAACACATCGGATGTGTTCTCCTTGAGAATTTCTGATCTAGACAGTTGTTCACACATAGATTTAATAATATCACTTGATATCTTGGATGTATTCGTTGCTGCTTTCTATGCCTATTTTATTTGCGCTTCCCATTCTCTGAATAGAATTTATTTGTGAAGCTTATCTACTTGAGGTATATTATCTTCCTTCCCGGAATCTGATACTTGCCATTGGATGTGTTCTTCAATTTTCTTCTCAAGTCTTTCATATTCAAGTCTCTGAATTGCTATCGGCTGGATCAGTATTTTATTTGAATCACAATAAGAGTCAATTATTGATTTGAAATGTGATCGAATAAGGTGCTTAAGTAGTTTGATTAGTTTGTCCTTTAGATTGACTGTTAACTGAAATATGCTTTAATGAAAAATGACATAAACCAACAGCACAAATTAATAAATAACAACAATAATCAGAGAGAAGAAGAGGCAAACAATTTGATGACAGATTTCGTCCCTCCTGGACTACATCTACGGGTCTGCTTTTAAGTGGGCATCCATTTTTATTAGGATTGATCTTGAAGGATATTTGCACTGAAATGGAACAGAAAGACTGTGCTTGCAGGCACTTCTAAACCCTGTAAACAGAAAGTACTCTTCCTCGCCTTTCTGTAAAAATTATATAACTTATGTGTTGTATGTCCAAGATTCTCCTTATCTCACACTATTTTAAATTCATGCAAAATACAAAATCTATTCCACCATTGATCATTTGCGGAAATCAAATCAAGATTGCAATGCACACATGAAACAATAAAAATTCACACACATTAACACAGTTGTTTAACAGGAAATCCTAAAGCTGAAAACCCCAACTATCTGTATATAATATATGTCATATAAATCATGTAATAATCCTCTCATACAAAGCTGATCATATCAGTTTTAAGACAATACAATCGCTACACACTAATCGTGCCCAATTCGCAAAGCCATGCACCACCTTGCCACCCCTGTCGCTTCCGACCGCGCAACTTGCCGAAGAATGGCTGGAACAGTTCCGATTGCCTGTGCCCGTGCGCAATCCTCATTGGCATCTCCATTGAGTGTTGGATGCAATCAATGCATCACTATAGTCACAACTGATAGTCACACTTGCTCTTTCACCTACCTCTCCACCGGTCTCCACTGAAACTGCCATGCATTGTAGTTAACTGATGTATTATTCAATTGATTAATGAGTTATTATTTGTGAATTAATTAACTAATTAATTCACTCCACTCTCACTAGTGTATCAATCAGTTAGACTAGATACAACTAGCTCAACTGAGTCTAATTGAGTTAAACTAAATACAACTCCATAACTACTTCTTCCAACTGTGTCATAACTTTGCCACTTGAGTTCTAACTGATTCCTCCATGCAATAGCTCCAGTAAACCCTCAAGAATAACGTAATTCCTTTTGTCAGCTGCTGTGCCACATCTGTGCACTGAACTGAAGTGCTCCAAGAGAATAAGATACTGTTTAGAGTCCAAATATTATTAAGAGCTAATAATATCCGACATATCTAATTTTAGACTAGCAGTCTAAAAATAGACTCCGCCCAAAATGTCTAAAAATAGAAATCCATGTATTTTTCCAACTTGACCAACCATCCACAAGTAACATCCTGCAACTCATAGAATATGATCGACATGTCTAAAAATAGACTTTGTGCCAAAAATATCCAGCGGGCCCACTTAGTGAAGGCGACTCTTTTCACTAAGCTCATCATCTTGTTGAATCTCAACACTCCCTCTCAACAAGATAGGGATTATCTGCCACCCCGATCCTGTCTCTATGGTATTCGAATTTGCTCCTGGTGAGCGCCTTCGTCAGAATATCTGCATCCTGATCTTTCGTAGGAATGTAAGAAAGCAACATGATCCTCCGCTGCACACAATCTCTAATATGATGGTACCGGATGTCAATATGTTTAGATCTCTCATGAAATACTAGATTAATTGAGAGTTTAATGCAACTTTGATTATAACAATATATCACGGTAGGATCTAAATGAGAACTGAACAAACCGACCAGGATCTTCCTCATCCATATAGCCTCGCATGCAACCAAACTTGCTGCCATGTACTCGGCCTCCGTTGAACTGAGTGCCACGGATATTTGTTTCTTGTTGTACCAAGAAACTGTTGTAGATCCGATACTAAAAATCCCTCCAGATGTGCTCTTTCTGTCCGTTGGGCTTCCTGCCCAATCTGCATCCGTGAATCCATGCAGCTTCACCTCATCCGATTTTCTTTACCACAATGCATACTCAGATGTGACCCTGAGATACCTCAGGACATGCTTGCCTGCCTTCCAAAATAACTTGGTAGGCTTCACCATCGCTTGTGAAAGCTGGTTCACCGCATAGCATATGTCCGGTCGTGTATTTACTAAATACAGGAGCGAACCAACCAACTGTCGATAAACAGTGGCATCCACTACCTTTGCCGATGTAGCATCATCCTTCCTCCAACCACCAGGAAGAGGAGTGTCAATAGGCTTGCAACCTTGCATGTGAAACTTCTCCAGTATCTCCCGGGCATACTTGCCTTGAGACACAAACATTTCACCTTTCCGCTGCCAAATTTCCAATCCCAGGAAATAATGAAGGAGGCCCAAGTCCTTCATCTCGAACTCCTTTGCAAGATTTGCCTTGCATGAGTGTATCAACAGTTCATCACCTGTTAGTATTAAATAATCTACATAAAGCACATTGACCAAAAGCTTACCCTCCACCACAATCTAGTATAGGTTTGGATCCACCTCACTCTTGGCGAAACCAAGTCCGGTGAAATAACTGTCTATATGTGTGTACCAAGCACAAGGTGCTTGTTTCAACCCATACAACGCTCTTTTAAGCCTGCACACATGCAAGTCATTGCTTGAAACCAAGCATGCGATCAAAGAAAAATCGAGCTCAAACTGCGAGGCTAAGGCCTCTCCTACTGCAGAACCGACAACGCTCTTATTCTTCTTCTTCTATGGACAATTAGTGGTGAAATGCCCGTGCTGGTGACAGTGAAAACACTTCACCTTGGACAAATCATGCTTCTTGCCTTTAGCTTTGGATTTGGAAGATTTATTCTCTTTTCCTTTCCGAGCTTTGGCAGCCAAAGCGCAATTTTCTTCATCTTCATTCTTCGATGAAGATCCATCCTTGGTACCCCGCCTTATCTCCTTTTGCACAAGATCCGACCAAAGTCGCTCCCATCCTGGCAGTTTCTCTCGTCCATTGAAAGAGTCTTCGTAGCTATGCCAACTCTTCGGAAGCCCAAGGAGAGCCAAACTCACCAAGTCTTCTTCATCAACAGTAACCCCCACACTTCCCAGCTCATCCTTGCAGTGGAAAAACTTCATGAGGTATTTTGGTATACTGTCGCCTTTCTCCATTTTTATTTTTCTGAGCTTGTCTTTAAGCGCCAACTTCTGCTTTGGAACAAATCTGTCAAAGCCTTCCACATTAAGAATGGAGTGGCTTTCCTATGAACGCTGGACACAATGTGGTCCTTCACACCTTCCAACAGAATCCTTCGACACTTTGCTACCTTATTTTGCCATGCGTCAAGTGCGGCTACATCGCTAGAACCCGACTTAGGAACATCGCTATCGATGAACTCCTTCAGCCCATTATCATCCAGCACCGCCTCCATCCTGTCCTTCCATGCTATGTAGTTTGAGCTCCCATCAAGGGCATACTCCAATCACAATCCGTTGAAAGACATTTCAATGAATGCTCAACTTCGACACCAAGAAAACACTGCAGTAAATTCGAATTCCACCAGCACAAAACTCATCCGCTTCAATAATTGCATTCTCCTCCAATGATCAACACTGCTCTGATACCATGTAAAAATTATATAACTTATGTGTTATATGTCCAATATTCTCCTGATCTCACACTATTTTAACTACATGCAAAATACAGAATCTATTCCACCATTGATCATTTGCGGAAATTAAATCAAGATTGCAATGCACACATGAAACAATAAAAATTCACACACATTAACATAGTTGTTTAATGGGAAAGCCTGTAGCTGAAAACCCCAACTATCTGTATATAATATATCTCATAGAGATCATGTAACAATCCTCATACAAAGCTGATCATATCAAGCTCTCAGTACAATACAATCGCTACACACTAATCAGGCCTAGTCTTGCAAATCCATGCACTAATCTTTGCCACCTGCTAGCTTGCCTCTACTGCACAATCCCTGCTGAAGAATGGCTCTGAATGAGTTCCGATTGCTCCAGCCTTGCTCATGCAATCCTCATTGGCATCTCCACTGAGTGTTGGATGCAATCAATGCATCACTATAGTCACACTTGCCCTTTCACCTATCTCTCCACTGGTCTCCACTGAAACTGCCATGCACTGTAGCTAACTAATGTATTCTTCAGTTGATTAATGAGTTATTATTTATGAATTAATTAACTAATTAATTCACTCCACTCTCACAAGTGTATCAATCAGTTAGACTAGATACAACTAGCTCAACTGAGTCTAACTGAGTTAAACTAAATACAACTCCATAACTACTTCTTCCAACTGTGTCATAACTCTGCCACTTGAGTTCTAACTGAGTCCTCCATGCAATTGCTCCAATAAACCCTCAGGAATAGCGTAATTCCTTCTGTCAGCTGCTGTGCCACATCTATGCACTGAACTAAAGTGCTCCAAGAGAATAAGATACTGTTTAAAGTCCAAATATTATTAAGAGCTAACAATATCCGACATATCTATTTTTAGACTGGCAGTCTGAAAATAGACTCCGCCCAAAATGTCTAAAAATATAAGTCCATCTATTCTTCCAACTTGACCAACCATCCACAAATAGCATCCTGCAACTCACAGAATATGATCGACATGTCTAAAAATACACATAGTCTAAAAATAGACTTTGTGCCAAAAATAGCCTGTGGGCCCACTTAGTGAAGGCGACTCTTTTCACTAAGCTCATTATCTTGTTGAATCTCAACACTTTCCGACGCCTGAATTCCAACCACCGACGACTGAGCAATGTTGCAAACAAAATCGCCTCTAACCTTCTGAAACTGCACTCCAAAAGCATTATGTCTTCTAACAACCAATGATGCCTTCATGAAGAATTCCATGGCTTTTATAGCTGCATTCGAACCTCTAATAACCAAAATAGGCAATTTTTTTGAGGAAAAATTGTGATAAGGGATTCAAATCCCTATCTCCATACATAAACCTTATACCTAGGGATAAATATCCCCAAAACTTAGCGCTAAATAATGTTAAAAACCCACAAATAAAGATTATAATATAAATTTAGCCTTGATGGCTAACTAACCGGGCGGAGGACCTTGCCTGTGGCATGTGATCAGGCGGGTGGGCGCGATGGCTATGGTTTTCCTCTGGCGGTCATGGTCCATCTAGCGGTCTTGACTCCGGTGGTTCCGGCGTGACCAGGTCACATGATACCTGACGCGGTTTTAAAAACTGGCGGTTAACATAACAACTTCGTTGCGGTCTTTACACATGTCACATGGTTGACATAACCTGATGGTTATGACGGGATTTATAAACCACGGTCTTATGTCACTGCGCGGTAATATACCGTTCATATGCCAACTATTCCCACCTCCGATGTGGTTTAGATTAGCGGTTAGGACTGTGGGTATAGTAATAAAGTTTTATATAATGTTTCAAAACGTATAACCTGAACCATTGAATAATGTTTTACACCATGGTTTTTTAACCAATCATCCGAACCTTTAAAAGGTTTTTGGCATGGATGTTATATTGTAGTTTGAATATATAGTTTTAATATGGATTTAACTTTGCACTAGGACTTTAGCATAGTTTTAAAACTTATAAATAGGACCATTGTCACCATAGGTTTAAGTGTTGATTTTTAGAGATAAGACTTAGGGATTTTAGCATAGGATTTTTTCATTGGTCTTTAGGATAAGGATTTATGACCATAGGGTTAGAATTTTAGGAATAGGACTTAGGTCATCACTTAAATCTTAGATGATGTGGATAGGGTTTTAGACTAAGTTATTAGGGTCTTAGGTCTAGGTATAATTTTTTACCTTAGACTTTTACAATGTCCTTTTAAACCTTAGTTTAGGATTAAAACCCTTTACAAAACATTCGATCCTTATGAAATCTGGAGATCCTTTTCACTGGCTAAACTATCGATACTGAAGACTGAACTGGACATTGACTGCTGAAGTTGACTTGGAACTCCATTGACCTGTACCGATCAAGTTCCTCCTGCATCAATCCTCTCTACTTAAAAAGCTTTTGGACCACAAAAGCTTAATTTTAAATTGACATTAAGTGAGAATACAACTCTCTCACTTTCATCTTGACTTTGATGACAGACAACCATACATGCTCATTGACCTGAAACTGATGCTTATCTTGGCGCAATTTGAACCTGTCTTGACTTAATGCTTGTCGTGGCGCAAAAAAAATGTCAGGCTTGATTTTAAGCTTGATGCACATATTATATACTGCAGTTACCTCGAAGAATATGTATCCCGATCCTGTTCACCATTTTTGTTAGTCCTTGAACCAAATCCATGCTGCCCCATGGTTGCAAAGGAACTGGACATGGTATGTGCAAACCAATATTTCGATTGCATGGCCTGCTTGTCGAACACATTACACATCCATTTATGTATTTCAAAATTGTTTCATACATATGAGGCCATTAACAATATATTTGACTTTGTGCCACAGTCTTTCTTACCCCTGCAATCCAAGAAAGATAAATTTCCCACAAAACTTGCACCTTTTCTATATGAGCATTATGAGTTAGCGATTCAAAAGTATCTTCGAAATCAGTATCAGTACTATACTGTTCTACATAAATTTCATAAACCAATGAAATTTTATGCAGTACTACTGAAGAATTCAAAGATAACATATCAACTACTTTACTTGTTACACCTTCCCTGTCCTTCATTACTAAGTGATTTTGCTGAAGAAATCCCATCCAACTGTAGTGAGATTGTTGCATCTTAGTATATGAATGAAAGTATTGAAGCAGCTGATAATCTATGTGTATCATTGTTTCCATTGCATATCCTTTAACATCTGTTTTAACTTCATATGGTTGTTTATGATTTATCAATACTGTAAAATGTTTCTGCTTAAATGAATCAACTTTAACATCGACACTTATTCCCCATGCCCTATTTTGCTTATGAGTCAAAATTATCGGTGAACTGTATGGAGTTAAACTATGTCGCATGAATTCCATCCCTGAAATTTGTTGCTTTATTTCTTTACACTCTATAACTGACTTGTGACACATTCCCTTATTAGAGGCATCAAACATCTACTGCATCTCATGTGATATTTTATTTTTTATGAAGTTGATGTTTTGGTTCTTTAATTAGACCCTGAAATGAATCTACCTTCTTAACCAATTACCTTCATATTGAATTTCACAACCTGAGCAAGTATCAATAAGATCCTTATGTTGCTCTTTTATCGACATGAGTATTTATCTCCTACTTGAACTTATTAAGCGCTTCATCTGATTAGCATTAATTAAATTCAAGTGATCTTTGTTTTTATGTGCCCGAACGATGTACTTAATCCCATATTTCCTGAGATGATACACATATTCTTTTCTATAAAATATTGCATCACAATCATAGAGATAAGGGCTACCTAAGACAATTCCTCAAATGTCTAACGATATCACATCTAGCTCCACTTCATTGATATAGTTAGCTGCGATTGCAAATTTTAACCGACACTGTTTGGTAACATGAATTTGACTTTGTTCCTTTAACCACCCTAAAGGATATGGCTTTGGATGATTATGTGTTTTCGAACCCAATTGTTTAACCAATGACTCAGAAATCAAATTTGGTTGTGATCCCGTATCAAACAATGTATCTATCTTAGTATGCTTTGAAGTCACCCTTATATGAAATAACTTGATTCTTTTATCTTCATTCTGTTGTTTGATGTTTGAAGAAGTAGAAGTACTAGCATAAAAAATTTTACCTGTTGTAACCATAGCAATGATTTTACCTTCATCAACTGAATCAGATCCCAAGTCCAAGCCTTGTTGGACTACTGTTTCATCCTTCTTTTCACCCTTCTTCGATTGAAACTTCTTCGGCTTCAGTTTCAGATGAAGTTTCCAACACCTAGCTTCATCATGGCCGATCCTTTGGCAATGTGTACACGTAGGTCTATCTTCTTCCTTCTGAGCTGTGGCAGTCTTCTTTCCCTTTGACTTGCCCTTCTTTTTGCTGTCTTCAGTTTCCATCTGCTTGGATGTCTTTGGTGTAAACTTGAATGGTCTACCATCTAATTCGACATGAATTGCTTGAACAAAAACTTCATCAAAATCATTAGGATTGAACATTAACAATGTATGTTGCAAATATGAGTGCAAAATGCTAATATATTTCAACAAATTTTCTTTTGTGTCCAAAGAAATACCGAGTGCTAATGCCTTCTTTCTGAATTCCTGTGTGAACTCTTGAACACTCTGTCCCTTACCTTGTCGCAAGCACTGCCAATCAATTACAGCTTGCTGTGTGTGACCCAAAAGATAGAATTGTTTCTTTAGAGCTTTAATAAACTTAGTCCATGAGGTGATAACTTTTCCTTTATGCTTTAAATCTATCTGTGTACTACTCTCCCACTAGATCAAAGCAGTACCCCCCATTCTAAGAGTAGCTAATTGGATCTTTGTCTTATCATCAGTAATATCTTGAATACGACAACAGAATTCTAATTGTTTTACCCAATTATCTAGTTTCTTAGGGTTTATTTCACCATCATACACAGGTAATTCGAACTTAACATCAAGTTTCAAAAGTGGATTCTTATGTTTCTTTTCTTTTTCTGATTCAGAACTAGAAGTAGAAGAGGAAGAAGAAGATGATGGAGATGACAGAGGAGAAGGAGATTTATCTGCCTTTCCTTTACCCTTGTCCTTCTTTGATGCCTTTGACGATGAGGCTGCATCCCTCGTCTTCTTGTCTTCATATAATTCTGCCAAAATTTGCTGCATGTTTAGAAACATCTGATGGATTTGATTCTCATCCGTGGGTTTCTTTTTAGTAGCTTCAGGAGTCTCAACGGTCTCAGTCCCTGTGATCGTTGATTGATGATCGAATTTCCGCCTTTCGATCTCTGGATTGAATTCCTCAAGCTCTCCTTTTCCATGTTGCAATCCCAACCTAGTTAACATCCATTGACAAACAAACTACAAGCACAACCTGCTCTGATACAAAAAAATGATCTAAAATGTGATCGAATAAGGTGCTTAAGCAATTTGATTAGTTTGTCCTTTATATTGACTGCTAACTGAAGTATTATTTAATGAAAAATGACATAAACCAACAACATAAATGAATAAATAACAACAATAATCAGAGAGAAGAAGAGTCAAACAATTTGATGACGGAGTTCGTCCCTCCTGGACTACATCTCCGGGTCCGCTTTTAAGTGGGCATTCGTTTTTATTAGGATTGATCTTGAAGAGTCTTTACACTGAAATGGAATAGAACGACTGTGCTCGTAGGCACTTCTGAACCCTGTAAATAGAAAGTACTCTTCCTCACCTTTCCGACGCCTGTCTCCATGCTCAATTCCGACTACTGACGACTGAGCAATGCTGCATACAAAATTGCCTCTAACCTTCTGAAATTGCACTCCAAAAGCACTATGTCTTCCAAAAACCAATGATGCCTTCATGAAGAATTCCATGGCTCTTATAGCTGCATTCGAACCTCTAATAACCAAAATTAGCAATTTTTTTGAGGAAAAATTGTGATAAGGGATTCGAATCCCTATCTCCATACATGAACCTTATACCTAGGGATAAATATCCCCAAACCTTAATGCTGAATAATGTTAAAAAACCACAAATAAACATTATAATATAAATTTAGCCCTGATGGCTAACTAACCGGAAGGAGGACCTTGCCTACGGCATGTGATCAGGCGGGCGGGCGCAACGACTATGGTTTTCCTCCAGCGGTCACGGTCCATCTGGCAGTCTTGACTCCAGTGGTTCCGACGTGACCAGGTCACATGATACCCGACACAGTTTTAAAAATTGGCGGTTAACATAACAAATCCGCTGCAGTCTTTACACCTATCACATGGTTGACATAACCCGATGGTTCCGATGGGGTTTATAAACCGCGGTCTTATCGGACTGCACGGTAATATACCGTTCATATGCCAACTATTTCCACCTCTGAAGCGGTTTAGCTTAGCGGTTAGGATTGTGGGTATAGTAATAAAGTTTTATATAATGTTTCAAAACTTATAACCCGAACTATTGAATAATGTTTTACACCATGGTTTTTTAAACAATCATCCGAACCTTTAAAAGGTTTTTGGCATGGATGTTATATTATAGTTTGAATATATAGTTTTAATATGGATTTAACTTTGCGCTAGGACTTTAGCATAGTTTTTAAACTTACAAATAGGACCTTTGTCACCATAGGTTTAAGTGTTGATTTTTAGAGATAAGACTTAGGGATTTTAGCATAGGATTTTTTCATAGGTCTTTAGGATAAGGATTTATGACCATAGGGTTAGAGTTTTAGGAATAGGACTTAGGCCATCACTTAAGTCTTATATGATGTGGATAGGGTTTTAGACTAAGGTATTAGGGTTTTAGATCTAGGTATAAATTTTTACCTTAGACTTTTACAATGTCATTTTAAACCTTAGTTTAGGATTAAAACCCTTTACAAAACATTCAATCCTTATGACATCTAGAGGTCCTTTGCACCGGCGAAACTGTCGATACTGAAGACTGAACTCGATGTCGACTGCTAAAGTTGCCTTGGAACTCCATTGATCTGTACTGATCAAGTTCCTCCTGGATCAATTATAGAAGCTTGATGACAAAACACTTCTTGTTCTTTCTTTAACTTAATGTTTAAATCCAATGCTTCTTTGATAAATTGCTCTAATTGCGGTTGGCTTTGTAACTTGGTCATTGCTACTTGCAACTGTGATTGTTTTTCATTAATCTCTGTCTGATGCTGCAATTTGAGGCTTTCAACATCTTTATGAAATTGGTCTGTGTTTACTTTGACTTGCTCACTGGAATTAGATTTCTCTTTATTCAACAACTTATCTAGTTTTTGTACTTTGGCTTCCTTTTGTTTTAGAAACAATCTAACCTCAGTAGCTTTATCAACAGTAGCAGTAGCATATGCCCCTACATACTGTGATAATTTGGTTAGGCGTTCAGTAGGATCATCTAAGGAATCCTTCCATAATACATCAACTGATTCATCTGTAGGCTTTGAATTTGTTTCATCAATTCTCCTCCTTTTGTTTCTTTTAACTACAACCTTATAACTAGGACTATAGAAAATATCTAACGAAATAATATCTTCAATTTGTAGAAATATCTGATCTGTAGGGTAGGCCGGTTTGATTTCTTTTTCATGCATTGCTGGAACTTTTTGTAGTGGATTAACAGTTTCCACTATCTTATGGGAGTGTTCAGGTGTCTGGAAACTCGTTGCCTGTTCAGTATTGGGATTCTCTTTAGGAGTTTTTATTGCTTCACAAAACTCCTTCCATTCATCTATAAGATCTTTTGTTTGTAGTGAACTAGAATGATATAGTATATTATGACTGTGCTGAACTGCTTGAGAATCTGATACTGTTCCATTATTTCTCTTTTCCTCTAGCATCTCTATCTCATGGATTAGTCGGTCAATTATCTTTTCTAGGCTTTCCTTTTTAGATTCAAATTCATTTTCAGAGTGATCCGAATTATGAGATTACTGCTGTGACTGGCTTGATTCATCTTCAAACATATCTTTTACGTCATCATCCAAGCTGATACTTGGAGTGTGTTTGTTGTCATCTTCAATAGTTAACAAATTGAGAGGGACTTTCTCTAGTCTCCTGTTTTTGTACGTTTGGAAAGCTTCAAAATCATCTTGACTTAGTTGGCTGGATGCATACTTGATGATGTCTGAAAAATTTTCCATTCCCTGGAAGAGATCATCAAATCCATCTTTCTCCTTTACAAAAGGCTTTAACTTAAGCTCCGTGAAGTAATTTTTAATTACATCATTTTGATCATATAACCTTTTTGGCATTACTATCAATTTCAATAAATGAATGTTGGAAACTTCCTTGTAAGTATGACTAATGTCAAACATTGCAAAAGTGCCACATTGTATAGGGAAATTAGGTCAAATAGCCTTTTTAACATCTTTCAGCTGTTTCGAGACACCATTAACAAGCTGATAGGCTATTTCTTTTACAAGTAACTTATCAGGAACATAATAGGTAAAACATGGGGAGAAGCATAACTCCCGAATACTCTAATATATGTAAAAGTCTCCTCTGCAAACCATCTAGCTACAGAAAGAATGTCTGCATTGGCTTCTTCAGAAACCCTAGGGGCTTTTTTTATTGAAAATCATCTGGTGCATAGGCAATATGACTCTGTAACAGATTTTATAGAAGTGTAGGTGGAAGTCTGAATCCCATAGTTCTCTATGGTGAATGTGAATTGGGGTAGGGTCTTGGGTAGTCCATTTCCATCCCATGGTAGGAAAACTAGAAGTAAAACAAATAACGTCCATGACATAGGCAGATATATAAAAGGGAGGTATTTCTCTGGATGAAATACTCCTTTTATTCCTATATTCGGTAATGTGTTTGGCTAGATTATTGTAGAAATTATATAACATATGCATGTATATATCCAGATTCTCCATATCTAACAATATTTATCTTCTTGCTAAATACAGAATCCTTCCACTGTTAATCTTTTGCGGAAGTTTAAAATTCAATTGCAAACACATGAAGCAATAAAAACAATCGCACATAACACAATTGTTTAACGGGAAAACCTGAAGCTAAAATTCCCAACTATCATATATTATGTATCATGGAGATCATGTAACAATCTCATACAAAGCTTAGTACATCAAGCTCTTAGTACAATACAATTGTCACACACTATTTGAAGAAATCTGCAAATCCATGCACTAATTTCTGCCCCCTGATAGCCTTGCCTCCACTGCGCAATCCCTGCTGAAGAAGACCCCTAAATGAATTTGAATTGGCCTTGCCTTGACTGCGCAATCCTCATTGGCAACTCCAATGTGTGTGTGATGCAACCAATGCATCACTATAGTCACAAAGCATATTCCATCTCACCCTTTCACCTATCTCTCCATTGGGTCTCCACTGGAACTGGCATGCACTGTAGTTAACTGATGTATTTGTTCAGTTGATTAGTGAGTTATTATTTGTGAATTAATCAACTAATTAATTCACTCCACTCTCACTAGTGTATCATTCAGTTAGACTAGATACAACTAGCTCAACTGAGTTTAACTCCAATAACTGAGTTAAACTGAATAACAACTCCATGAACTACTCTTCCAACTCTGTCATAACTTTGCCACTTCAGTTCTAACTGATTCCTCCATGCATGAACCACCAGTAAACCCTAGGAATTGTGTAATTCCTTCAGCCCACTGATTTTCCAAATCTTTTCATTGAAATAAAGTGCTCCAAGAGAATAAGTTGTTGTTTATTATCGAATTATTATTAAGAGCTAATAATAGCCGACATGCATCTATTTTTAGATTGACGAACTATAAATAGACTTCGCCCAATATTATAAAAATAGAATTTCATCTATTTTTCCAACTTGACCAACCATCCACAAATAGCATCTTGCAACTTTTGAAATATGATCACCATGTCTAAAAATAGACATAGTCTAAAAATAGACTTGCACCTAAAAATAGCATGCGGGCCCACTTAGTGAAGGTGACTGATTTTCACTAAGCTTCATCATCTTATTGAATCTCAACACTCCCTGTCAACAAGATAGGGATTATCCTTCACCCCGATCCTACCTCTATGGTATTTGAACTTTCTCTTGGTGAGTGCCTTCGTCAAAATATCTGCATCCTGATCTTCTGTAGGAATGCACTGAAGCAACATGATCTTCTGCTGCACACAATCTCTGATATGATGATACCAGATATCAATATGTTTATATCTATCATGAAACACAGGATTAATCGAGATTTTAATGCAACTCTGATTATCACAATGTATCACTATAGGATCTAAATGTGAACCGAACAAACCGATCGGGATCTTCCTCAGCCAGATAGCCTTACATGCAGCTTGACTTGCTGCCATGTATTCTGCTTCTGCTGAACTGAGTGCCACAGATATTTGTTTCCTGTTGTAGATCTGATACTGAAAATCCCTCTTGATGTGCTCTTTCTGTTCGTTGGGTTGCCTGCCCAATCTGCATCCGTGCAGCCATGCAACTTCACTTCATCCATTTGTCTGTACCATAAGCCATACTCAGATGTGCCCCTGAGATACCTCAAGACATGCTTACCTGCCTTCCAAAATATCTTGGTAGGCTTAACTATCGCTTGTGAAAGCTAGTTCAACGCATATCATATGTCCGGTCTTGTATTAACTAAATACATGAGCGAACCCACCAACTATCGATAAACAGTGGCATCCACTACATCTGCCGATGTAGCATCCTCTTTCCTCCAATTTCTTGGAAGAGGAGTGTCGATAGGCTTGCAGCCTTGCATGTGAAACTTCTCCAGTATCTCCTAGGCATACTTGCCTTGAGACACAAACAGTTCATCTTCCCGCTGGCAAATTTCCAATCCAAGGAAATAATGAAGGAGGCCCAAATCCTTCATCTCAAACTCCTTTGCAAGATCTACCTTGCATGAGTGTATCATCTGCTCATCACCTGTTAGTATTAAATCATCAACATAAAGAACAATGATTAAAAGCTTACCCTCCACCACAATTTGATACAGGTTTGCATCCACCTCACACTTAGTGAAGCCAAGTCTAGTGAAATAGCTGTCAATCCGAGTGTACCAAGCACGTGGTGCTTGTTTAAGCCCATATAGCACTCTTTGGAGCCTGCACACATGCGACTCGCTGCTGAAGATCTCAAATCCTTCAGGCTGCTCAATGTACACCTCTTCCTCAATGATCCCATTAAGGAACACAGTCTTCACATCCATCTGATGAATGTGCCAACCCATCTGTGCTGAGAGAGCAAGGATGGTCCTTATGGAAGAATACCGTGCGACAGGTGCAAAGGTTTCTTCATAATCAATCCCCTCGATCTGTGAAAAGCCCCAGGAAACAAATCTTGCCTTATACTTCTCAACGCTCCCATCAAAAGCTTGCTTTACCTTGTAGATCCATCTTGATCCTACAACTGATTTACCCACTGGCCTTGGAACAATCTCCCAAGCAGTGTTTCTAACAATGGAGTCATACTCCTCCACCATGGCATCTACCCATGTGGGCTCCTGCACTGCTTCTTCGAAAGAAGATGGCTCTGTCATGAGACACTTTCTCATAAGAGTCATGTATCCAGTAAATCGGTTAGGTGACTGTCTCTGTCTATGCTGTGATGTAGGGACTCCTACATTCTGTGCTGCATCAAGCTTCAGTCTCTCACCTTCTGTGGTACGCTTTCTACTAGTTATGATGTTTTTCTCTGCGTGAGTGGACTCCACCACTCCATGAAATTCCTCCTGTGGTTGGTCCACATCTAGAGGCTCATCTTTCAGAACTGGCAGTTCCTCCACTGCATGCAAGTCTAGCTCCCTCTCAAGCATAGCTTGTGCATCACCCACGATCATTCTGTTCCTCCTCTCCGCGACCCCATTCTGCTGTGGGTTATGAGGCACTATGAGTTCTCTCCGAATTCCTTCTTTTCTACAGAAGTCTTTGAATTCGTTTGAGATATATTCACCACCATTATTTCTCTGTAGAGCCTTCACTTGCTTCCCTGACTCCTTCTCCACCAATGCTTTAAACTCATAGAACTTTGAGAATGTTTCTCTCTTCTTCTGCATGAAGAAGATCCAACATCTACGAGAATATTCATCAACAAATATAACATAATACCTATGTTTTGCTGTTGAAGCAACCGAGAAAGGTTCACACAGGTTTGTGTGAATTCTTTCCAGGATCACCGAAGCACGGTTCTCCTTCTCATGAAAGGTGGTCTTCACAAACTTACCTATAGTACATCCCTTGCATTGATCTGACTGTGCAAGAGTACCCTTGGTAAGTCTAGTAGAAATCTGTTGCAAAATATTCAAAGTGCCATGGTGAAGATGGCCCAATCTCCTGTGCCATAATCCGCCCTCATCCTGGCTCACCACTTCTTCTGCTTTTCCCATCATTGCAGCGCAACCATCTACCTCCATGTTGTAGAGATTCTTAACTCGAATCCCTATCCTCTTGGTTTGACCCGTTGTTTTATGTCGTAGGAAATATTTTCCCTCGCTGAAAAGAACGTCATAACCTCTGTCTTCCAACATTGCGATCGAGACCAAGTTCTTCTTCAGACCTGGAACATGCATAACATCTTTCAACATAAATGGATTATCTGACTCCCTCTCAAAGGTAATGGTCCAAATTCCGGTCGCATTGTATTTACCATTGTCGCCCATCTCTATATGCATTTGGAGGTCCTTCTCCTCCAAGTCACTAAACAACTCCTTGTCTCCTGTCATATGGAAAGATGCACCACTATCAAGATACCGCACCGATCCAATTGTGCTTGAAACCAAGCATGCGATCAAAGAGAAATCAAGTTCAAATTGCGAGGCTAAGGCCTCACCTGCTGCAACTCCAACAACCTTCTTGTTCTTCTTCTTCTATGGGAAGTTAGTGACGAAATTCCCATGTTCGTGATAGTGAAAACACTTCACTTTGGACAAATCCTGCTTCTTTCCTTTAGCCTCGGATTTTGAAGGGAATTTCTTCCCCTTCCCTTACCTTGCTTTGGCAGCCAAAGCCCAATTCTCTTCATCTTCATTCTTCGATGAAGAGCCATCCTTGGTACTTCGTCTTATCTCCTCCTGCACAAGATCCGATCAAAGTCACTCCCAACCCGGCAGTTTCTCTCGTCCATTGACAGAGTCTTCGTAGAAATGCCAACTCTTTGGAAGCCCAAGGAGAGCCATGCTCACCAATTTATCATCATCAACAATAATCCCCACACTTCCCAGTTCATCCCTATAGTGGAAAAACTTCGTGAGATATTTTGGAATACTGTCGCCCTTCTCCATTTTTATTTTTCTGAGCTTATCTTTCAACGCCAACTTCCTTTGGTCGCTGTTGTTTTGGAAAAAATCTGTCAAAGCCTTCCACATTGCAAATGGAGTGGATTTCTCATGAAGGCTTGACACAATATGGTCCTTCACACCTTCCAATAGAATTCTTCTTGTCTTTGCTACCTTATTTTGCCATGCGTCAAGTAATGCCGCATCGCTAGAACTAGGCTTAGGAACATCGCTATCGATGAACTCCTTCAGTCCATTATCTTCCAGCACCGCGTCCATCCTATCCTTCCAGGCTATGTAATTCGAGCTGCCCTCAAGGGCATACTCCAATCACAACCCATTGAAAGACATTTCAATGTATACTCAACTGTCGCACCAAGAAATTTCTGCAGCAAATTCGAATTGTCCACCAACACAAACTCAACAATTCTTCACAATTGCAATCTTCAAGAATTAACACTGCTCTGATATCATGAAGAAATTATATAAAATATGCACGTATATATCCAGATTCTCCTAATCTAACAGTATTTATCTTCTTGCTAAATACAGAATCCTTCCATTGTTAATATTTTGTGGAAATTTAAAATTTAATTGCAAACACATGAAGCAATAAAAACAATCGCACATAACACAGTTGTTTAACGGGAAAGCTTGAAGCTAAAAACCCCAACTATCATATATTATGTATTATGGAGATCATGTAACAATCTTATACAAAGCTTAGTACATCAAGCTCTCAGTACAATACAATCGTCACACACTATCTGAAGAAATATGCAAATCCATGCATTGATTTTTGCCCCCTGATAGCCTTGCCTCCACTGCGCAATCCCTGCTGAAGAAGACCCCTAAATGAATTCGAATTGGCCTTGCCTTGACTACAAAATCCTCATTGGCAACTCCAATGTGTGTGTGATGCAATCGATGCATCACTATAGTCACAACGGATAGTCCATCTCACCCTTTCACCTATCTCTCCATTGGGTCTCCACTGGAACTAACATGCACTGTAGTTAACTGTTGTATTTGTTCTGTTGATTAGTGAGATATTATTTGTGAATTAATTAACTAATTAATTCACTCCACTCTCACTAGTGTACCATTCAGTTAGATTAGATACAACTAGCTCAACTGAGTTTAACTCCAATAAATGAGTTAAACTGAACAACAACTCCATGAACTACTTTTCCAACTTTGTCATAAATTTTCCACTTCAGTTCTAATTGAGTCCTCCATGCATGAACCACCAGTAAACCCTTGGAATTGCATAATTCCTTCAGCCCACTGATTTTCCAAATCTGTTCGCTGAAATAAAGTGCTCCAAGAGAATAAGTTGTTGTTTATTGTCGGATTATTATTAAGAGCTAATAATAACCGACATGCATATATTTTTAGATTGACGATCTATAAATAGACTTCGCCCAATATTCTAAAAATAGAATTTCATCTATTTTTCCAACTTGACCAACCATCCAAAAATAATATCCTGCAACTTCTGAAATATGATCACCATGTCTAAAAATAGACATAGTCTAAAAATAGACTTGCACCTAAAAATAGCCTGCGGGCCCACTTAGTGAATGTGATTGATTTTCACTAAGCTTCATCATCTTGTTGAATCTCAACAATTAGCAGATAAGATGTTTTCCCAATTCAAGATTGATGAATTGACGATTGCGTCAATTTGGGTAACCCATTCTATTGAGAATCTAGTGCTATCAGGTTTGGCAAATAATCTACATAACATACCGGTAGCATAACAATAAGGTTTAGGAATTTGGGTAATTGGGTACATACCAAGCTTATATTGCTTCAACTTCCCCTAATCCTCCTTCCATTCTTTGATGACTTTGATAAGATCTGAATGTTATCCTATAAAGCTTTACAAAAAGTTTTTGTCATATTTCTGCTGCGGGGTTGGAAGATGATACATTGTTGTTAAATCTTTTGCCCTAAAAGAGCCCATAGTTTCTCCCTTCTAATTCTTGAACATTCTATCTTCAATGTCTAAGTGATAAATTATCCACTTAACCATGTCTATGTAAGGGAGAATCTTTGGTCTTGCAGCTATCCTGTGGACGTATGAGCATGCAATGTCAAAAAGAGTTGCGTCGGAGGTAGATGTTGTGCTTGTCGAAGAAACTTTGGTTATCACCTTTGGTCCTTCGCTTTCAAAAAGCTTATACATTGCCTCCCATGTCGAACTGCCGCAATCTTTGTTGCAGATGGTATCTGAAAATAAGGGAGACATCTCTGTATCTTTAGTAGACGACGTCTGAGAAATCTCTATGCTCTTTTTTATAATTTTTCTCTTCTTCAATCCGTTAACTGGTTTCTTGAAAACAGAGTGAATTTTACAAGTATGGAGAATCAAAGAGACAAAATCTATCATTTATTTCAAACACACGCAAGCATATATAAATCTATCAAGATATAACATCAATCATCAATCATAATCTTTGAATTAATATCTCATACACCTTCACGCATAAAATATATCAATCACTTTAAAGCCGTTAAGATCTTGAATTTCATTTTGATACGACACAAGTTACTTCAGATGCTTGATCCATTAAATGCCGTCAGCGTGCGTATCGCAAGTCATAATTTATAACCATTCGTAACACTTACCCTTAAAGACTGCGAAATGTGATCTGCGCAAAATCGCAGATCGAAACTTTTATAGGATACTAATTTGGCATATGTTATAAGTTGTGCGAAATGCGAATTGTGATTTTTGAAAACTTATTTGACTGTGATTGCTGAAGGTTTTATATTCATTTCTTTATTTTCTCATCGGGTCCGCGAAGTCGCAACTTATATCGATTTGCATTTAATGTTTTTGATTGATTAAGTGAGGTGCGATGCGATAAAGTAAATATAATGGTGATTGAAGTTTTTGCAAAGTTCAAACACATCTTTGGAAAAGTTGAGCGCATATCGCGGCTTGCACATTTTAAAGTTTATGAGTCTTTGAAATTCATAAGATATGCGATTTACGATGTGCTCAAGAAAAATAAAGCGGAAAACTTTATAAGAAAATATTTATTTCCTAAGTTTTTTGGTTAGAAAATTAAAAGAATTTCCTATTTATTTCTAAAGGGTCCCTATTTATAAAAATAAATGGGAGGTTGTTGTATAGCACAACAATTGGTGATTCACTTGGGCGAATCAAATATCTCTGATAATTTTTTTTTGAAATTTCTAAGCTTTTTAGAAAATAAAAAATAGTTATAGGAATGAAATTTCAAATAAATAATATCTTACTAAGCAATGAAAGTTTCTCTTTTTCACTATTCATAAGAATTCCTCTATTACTTAGTTTACTCTATATATTCCTCTATATATAAGTATGAAAATCTATATCAGTCCTTACTTAGTTTAAAAGGATAAAGTAGGCGGCCTTTACATATCAACTTTATAAAAATTTAGTCTTTTATCACAGATAGAGTCTCTGTTCCAATAGGCAATTTAAGCTTTTGGCAGGGTTACCTTTTACCCAACAATGATTCATTGTCCCATCCAGTATTCCTTATAATTTTCAGAAGTAAATTCTAACCTTTGAGAATTTTCTTTTATATATTATTTTATTTACTTAAAAGCCATTAGCTTGGCTTGGAAACCAAATGATGACAATGCCACTCACTAGTAGTAATTAAGTTGATCAAGCTGGCTCTTGATGAGACCCCTTGTCCTTTTGATATAATCTCAAGTCATTACCCTATTTTGGTAGGCAGTATTGGTAATGTTAGTTTAACTGTTTCCTTATGAACATGGTAAACAAGCTCGTGATGAGACTTATTATCTTTTAATCTTTCTTCTAATCATAGTATATATATATATATATATATATATATATATATATATATATATATATATATATATATATATATATATATATATATATATATATATATATATATATATATATATATATTTTGAATTCCTTTAAAAAAAATATAAGTTTTCCCGAATGGGATGAATCATTGGTCTTTTTAAGATTCTGGATGATAATGTTGAGTTTCAGATTGCTTTTCTGTAAATAGGTCTTTACTATGTTAAAGTTTCTTTTCTTGATTGATAATAGAATATTCATGCTATATAAAGATGAGAGTTCATCAAAGAATAAATGATTTCAGCGAAATTCCATTTTTTTCAGAAAAGTAAAATCAATTTGTCTTTCTAAATCTTTCAATTATTTTCTTAACATTTTTTATTTTTATAAAAAAATCAAAGAAAATCATATGAGATTATATTTGAAAAGCCCAATATTAATACTAAGCAACTTTTATTTTCTTAAAAAGAAAAGAAAAAGACACTAGTATACAAGGATAGAAGGGGTTACCTTCTATGAGAATATATATATATATATTTTAAATTTTTTATTTATTTATTTTATTTATTTTTTATTTTTTAAATCTGCCCATTAACAGGAAAAGAATCCTTTTTGCCTGATAGATCTTGCAATAAAAATGTTGATGGGCCTATTTATTTAATTATTTGAAATGGACCTAGCCAGAGTTTTTGAAACTTCTTGTGTTTACCTTTTTCCTCATGCGCTTTGTCCCATTTCAATACCAAATCACCAATTTGAAAATTCTTTGGAGTGACAGAAGTTGAATCAAACGAGGCTTTTATTATCTGTTGATGATGAGCATGAGTTTATTTGGCTTTTTCTCTTTCTTCTTCTAACTCAAGAATTTTACCTTGTCTAAGTTGTAAAGAAGAAGTAGGATTTTCATCAATGAATTGAACTAAGGAAAAAGAGGGAATAACTACGTCGGGGGGAAGTACCGCTTCTTTTCCATACACAAGATTGAATGGGGAAGTACCAATAGAAGCTTTTTGAGTTATTCGATCTGCCAAAAGAGCAAAAAAGAATGAGTTATGCCAATTTCTTTGATTCTGATCAATAATTCTTTTGATTATTCTAATCAGGTTCTTGTTTGTGGATTATGCCAAACCATTTCCTTGTGGATAATAATTTGCAGAATATTTAAGTTTAAAACCTCTTTTAATCGCAAATTCTATCATAGTAGTTCCAGAGAAATAAGATGCATTATCAAACATCAAAGCAGTAGGTAAGCCAAACCTGGTTATGATATTCTGGTCAATGAAATCAATGATATTTTCTGAATTAGATACTTTTAATGGAATTGCTTCCACCCATTTGGTAAAGTAATCTGTAGTTGTGAGAATATATCTATGTTGTTTGGAAGAGTTAGGAAAAATTTCACCAATTATATCTAATTCCCATTGCTCAAATGGTTGTTCAATATTGACCGACTGTAATGGGAATGCTGGCTTTCTTTGTCTTCCAGATGTACTTTGGCATACTTTACATTTTCTTATATATTCATGGGCATCTTTGAAAAGTGTAGGCCAATAGTAACCTGCATGCAGGATCTTATGTGCTGTTCTATTTCCTCCAAAATGTCCTCCAGCTGGTCCATCATGGAGTTCCTGCAAGACCTTCTATGCTTCAGATTTTTTTAAGCATCTTAGAAGTACATAATCGAAATTTATTCTAAATAACACATCGTTGACTAACTCATATTGTTTAGATTTTAATCTAAGAGCTCGTTTTGTCTTGTAACTGAGATGATTTGGAGCATATCCATTCTTCAAATAAAATACAAAATCAGCATATTGTGACTCTGAATCATTGAGGCTTACCTCTGATATTTGCACATGGTTACCTGAATCTTCTTCTGATGGAAAATGTGATGCTCCTGTAAGAATTTTGCAAAAACCTTGACCTCTAATGATTTTAGAGGGTTTAATTTCTACATCATATTCTTGTAACGCAGTCACCCAGTTAGCTCTTTTTTCTCCTAATTCTTTTTGCATCAAAAGTTTTCTTACTGCAGAAAATGGAACTATGATTTTCATATGAGACTTTAGGAGAAAAGGTCTAAAATGTTTTATGGCCTTAAAAAGAACAAATGCTTGCTTTTCAACAGATGTGTAATTCAATTCTGCACCTTGTAAATTTGAACTAAAGAATGATATCGGTGCTTCTATTTGTTGGTCATTAAACTGTGTTAAAACAACTGCATATGATGTATCCGATGAAAAAATGTATAATGTAAATGGATTAAGAAAATTAGGGGTGGACAGGAATGGAGCATTGACAATTGACTGTTTAATCAATTCAAAAGCTTCTCTTTCATTATGTCCCTATTTAAAGACACAATTTTTCTTAATCATGTTCTGCAACGGTATAACTATTTGAGAAAAATCAGGAACAAATCTCTTAACAAAATTAATTTGCCCAAGGAAAGATTGCATGGTTTTCTTGTTATGAGGGAAAGCAATTCATTTAATTTCATCAATTCTTCCAGGATCAATATAGATACCATTTTTGACACAATAAATCCTAAAAGTTTTCCTTCATCTAAAGCAAAAAATGATTTCTTTGGATTTAATGAAATGCCATACCTTTTGCATCACTCAAAAACTTGCTTTAGGTCATTCACATGATGAGTTACCTGTTTAGAGAAGACATTAATGTCGTCTAAATAAATAAATACTATTTTATTTATGAGTCCCCTAAAAGCTGTGTCCATGGCTCTTTGGAAAGTGGCACCTGCATTAATTAATCCAAAAGGCATTTTTTGATAAGCATAAGTTCCCCAATTAGTTATGAACTTAGTTTTCAATCTGTCATCTCGATGAACGAGAATCTGATTGCACTAGTAAAAAATAATGAAATTAATGACTAGGTGACTAAAAATGTTAGTCACCGCAATTATTTCAAGTGAATTACTACTAAATTTGAGCAATTTTAAGTGATCGAACTAAAAATGACTAATTTAGTCTTGGAATAAAATATACGACTAGATAATAAGTGACTAACTTAAACGACTAATTTAGTCTAGGGATAAAATATATGACTAAATAATAAGTGACTAAAGTAATTGTGACTAACTTAAATGACTAATTTAGTTTAGGATTAAAATATATGACTAGATAATAAGTGACAAAATTAATAATGATTAATGTAAATGACTATTATAGTCCAAGAATAAAAATATGGCCAAATAACAAGTACAAGAAGTATATGAATTAGTCATTTATGTTAGTAATTTTTAATTGTGTCACTCCGTATATGGAAAATCGAAATTTTAGTACCGAAGTGTTACATTTCACTATAGGTGTCTTTGAATCCATTTGCAGTGTTAAAATTTAGAGACAAAGGGGTCTCTGAATTTTTAGTGTTGAAATTATGAATACCCTTTTGTCTCTAAAGTTTACAGTGCAGATGGATTCATCTGCAATTAACATAATTGCATGTATCATCTATCAACTTTACACTAATGTATTCATTATAATTTTAGTAAAGGTAAAATTAATTAGATAGCGAAATTTATATTTGTATTTATATTTAATATTTGGCCATAAAGTTTATTTTTTAAACTTCATTGATTTATGTTAAAAGTGTGAGTTGTTTTAAATCTAAGGTTAAATCTTCATATTTACATTTAATAACTAGATAAATATAACATTTCTTATGTTAAACATGTGAGTTCATTTAAATATATTATTAAATTATCATATTTACATTTGATAAATACTAAATAGATAAACCTACAATATATATTTATAGACCTATTTAGTAAATAGGTATGAACATTTGTTAATTTAGGTATGAAACTTAAATTTTTAATGATGTATGAACCTTTGTTTTTTTGTAAGTCAATTTTATATTCATGTAGGAAAAATGGAGTACATATAGCCAGTTACAAAGTAGGTGGTGTCACCTCGACTTGGTTTGTTAACAAAAATTTGCACCAGATGCAAAAAAAATGCAAAAGAGGGACTAGGGACATTGTCCATAAACGGTTGGGCCAAAGGCACCAAAACACAAATAAAACATAAAGAACACAAAATAGCATACTATTGATCCAACGCGGTGGATACATAGTTTTCCGGGGTTGTTCCTAGATGTGGTGGAGAACAGAAGTCACACTGACCGTGCCCTTCAAAGTGCGCCAACCAAGTCTCCAACTTTTCTACTTTCTCAGTGAGTTGATTTTGGGCTCGCCAAACAACTACCAGTCTCTTCCAGACTTGGCACTCTAAATAGTGCATTCAGTCCAATGTTTCCATATGCTCTGCATGCTCCTCACGACAGAATCTCTCAGTTGTGTCCACTCTTTCCATTAGGTTGTTGATAAGTGCACGATTGTTCTCTAGACAACAATGTTGGATAACCTGCCCTTCATTTACCTAAAATCAACCAAACCCATGATTCCCCTTGCCAACATGGCCTCCTCTACCCCGAAGACTATGCTTTTGAACCCTAAAACCCCCACCTCTGTTATCCCCCCGCTTACCTCCTCCACCACCCCCATGCGCACCCACATTAACGAGTCGTGCACACCCGCAGTCTTTCTACCCTGGCGTGGAGCCGCCATGATTATTTTTGAGTCTGCCACCCCCACAGGGCCATGGATGATAGGGGAGGGAGAACACCCACACCACACCAGGGGCTTCATAATTCGCCAAGGTTGAGGAACCGCGCCGTGTGTAGAGTTAAGAGACCAGACCCCCCACTATAGAAAAAAAACACCACTAGCAAAGGAGCCAAATGTTGTCTCCCACCACAATAAGGAAGCATAAAGACACCTTCCACTACCAGATAAATACTTCTACCACCAACAAAACCAAATACCATCACCCACCAAACCAACACAGGAAATTGAACAACAAACGATGACAAAGTAGCCGACGCCTGAGTGTAACTTCCCCTAGGGTAGTGATCAGCCTCCAAATTCTCCACATAGAGACCACACACCAATCCTGCACCAAACACTGTCACACCGACGCTGGAGGGAACTAAATTTGGAAAAACAACTAGTTTTCTGCCACCACCCTCAAGGTTTCCTGAACTGCAAATTCTAGCTTCCTCTCTTATCACGAAAAATAGACTCACTGAAAGCCAATAAAAATGGAAACAAGTGATCTCACTTCCCTTCAACTTCCTATCCTCAACCCAAACGCAGTCAATGGATAAGAAACTGAGCAGGAGGGACCGATTGAACACACTGCACCAGCAAATTCCCACGACAAGCACACACAAGCCACTCCCTCTGTAAACCTTCTTGTGACGTTTATGCTTCCTCTTTAGAGGCCACCATCAAGACCAACACCAAACCATATTTAGGAGTCTAATGTTGGGCTACCTCAACTTCCCTTCCCTTATCCTTTCACCACCTCCGAACTCCAATGCACAATTAATTTTCACACGAATTGCCAACATGAAGCCAGTAACTCTTGCAACCCATAACCCATTAACCCCTCACCCCTAACCCCTGAAGTCCTTAACTGTTAAATCCCCTAACACCTAAGCCCCTAATCCCTAATCCCTTAACCACTAACTCATTATTCATCTAACCCCTAACTGTGCCTAAATTCCCTAACCCATAAGCCCCCAATCCCTAATCTCTTAACCACTAACTCATTATTCCACTAACCCCTAAATGCACCTAAATTCCCTAACCCCTAACCCCCCAATCGTTAACCCCTTAACCATTAACTCATTATTCCCCTAACCCCTAACCCTAAGCCCTTATTCCCCTAAGCCCTAAGCCCTTAATCCCTAATCCCTTAACCACTAACTCATTATTCCACTAACCCTTATAATAGTCCTTAAAACTCGTTGGGATTATCCATTCCAAACAAGAGCAAGTCTAGTTGGGACCTACGATCGGGTTAATTCCCCCTTGTTGGCAAGATCAAAATGGTTAATCTTCGATATAAAAATGTAGATCAAATATTTCATTAAAAAGAGGGAACCATACCATCTCTGCCAGGCTATGCCTATCGATCGCTTGGCCTCTTCTTGCTCTCATATGAATGTAGTCTTGCTTGACTGGTACAAAAGAAGGTTTCAAATTATCAACTTTTTGTTTGGGAAAACTTTCAGTTGTTTCATCACTATTACATTCTTCAAGATTATCCTTTAAATCATCCTAGTAGTTTGTACTCTCTCCAACTTTATAGTGCGTTCCATTCCTCTCAGCCTCATCTGTTTCCTTAGTCTGTTAAGGGACAAGGTCAACAACATTAGGATGGTTTTGCAACAAACAAGGGTATTTCCATGACACAATCAGGTGGAACAAGAGTATAATCACTAACTTTATCATGAATGTGGGACACTCGAACTTAAGCTTTTCTGTAGCAGTCATGCGGTGCAGTGTGGTTATTGAGACTTCATCAGATGTCCATTCTCCGGACTTAAATTGTGTGACAACATTGTGGCTGAGTTTGAAACTAGATATTGAACATACATTTGGTTTAATTGCAATAGACATTTTCATCAATAAATTTAAAGCAATGGCTAAAAAATACTAGAAATTAATAAATAGAGAAGACATGGCAACAAGCAACACTACCTACAAATTTTTTACATTGAGACACAAAGTATAAAGAACTATTGTGGACAAACAAAGACCAACGAAACTATAATCTAAACCCCTAATCCCTTGAACACTAATTCCTAACCCCTAACCCATTTAACCCCTAAACCCCTGAACCCCTAACCCATTTAACCCCCTAAACCCTAAGCCTCTAAACCCTAAACCCCTCAACCCTTAAACCCTAATTCCTGACCTTTAACCCATTTAACCCCCTAAACCTAACCCCATTAACCCCCTTCAATGAGTGACCATAAACTTAGGGGTGTTAGAGTGGCTAATAATCATAGTTTATGGTGGATGATATTCACCATACATAACATTTATCGTTTAGGTCATTTGTTTGGTGGTCAATGTTGGTGAATCACTATATTATATCATGGTACCATATATTTATTTTTTAAAGGAAAAAATCTATTGAACATGAAATAAGTTGCATGTCATGTAAATGTTTAATGTCGCGATGTTGTGAACGGTTTGCACATTATATGTATCATATATTTGTAATCACTTCTTTCAAGTTTACTTTAAGAAATAAAGGAAGAGGTGCAGGGCCTTACCATAAGAAGGACTTGCACTAACTCGTCTCTTCATATCATTCAAACATTAGCACATAAATCAAACACATGCCCTAATTTCTCTAGTATCGAAACCCTTGGATGAACATGATAATGAACTCCTCCCAACCGCTAGTTCTAACCCAACTATTGAATTTCTTTGGTTGGCATGTGTAAATGCCTTTAATGGATCCATGGATATGTATGAAATCCAATTTTGCATTGAAATTATACAAACACCCAAATTAACACGAGGTATAGAAATTTCAACCTTACAACTCTCTCATCCAATATTAAATACTTCAATAATTAGTCAAGGGGTAATATACTTAACTGTATATTAAATATTAAAAGCACTCATATTAACACAAGAAAATAATAATAGTATTTAATATAAAGTTATAATGTAGGTAGATGTTAAATTGGCATGTGAGACCCCCTAGTTCATGGAACAATATATGCCCTTCATGCAATGATTTAACTATTTAATCCATGGAGGTATACATACCTTAATTTCCCTTGGATTCAAAATTGTGACATTTAAAGGGGAAACACCTTAACACAATTCTAACAAGTAAATACAAACTTAATTTGTATATGTATCAAAGTTAGTCTAAGAGTTGCATTACATGCTTAATTTTGCACGAAATCAACGGAACTCGTGAAAGGTTAATCACAATAGGCATGTATGGTGATTCCGATTATCATAGGTATGTTAGTTTGGTTTTCCCAATCCACAAATTTCACGCATTGTTACTATTGTTAAAGGTATGTCAGGTTGGTTTACTTGTTCAACATCATGCACATTTAGTTGTGTTCATTAAAGGCATTTTAGTTCATTGACAAAACCAATAGTTTGTCAAGTTGGTCAACTTTGCGAGTTGTGTGTCATGTCAATCATCTTAATGAAAAACATGTCATGTCGATTAATTTATTTATTGACATGCGCATTCTATTGTCATTTTTAGTGATGTGTTAGGTTGGTTATTAACATCTATTTTTTATTAACGCTATCTTGGAGATTAACCCTATCAACATGCATGTTTAACTACAATTGTGAGAGGTATGTTAGGCTGGTTAACCCCATCAACAACATTTATGTTCAATTACGAATGTTGAGGCATACCACATTGGTCACTCGATTACCAACATGTACCTTTTGGTTATCACTAGTAGAAGTGTGTTAGGTTGGTCAACTTGATCAACTACATGTATGGTTGGTTACAAGTAGTAAAGCCTCATTTGAATGGTCAATGAAATAAATAGTGTGCAAATATTGTTACCAATATTGAATACATGATTTGTTGGTTAACTTAGTTAAAATGACATAAATTCAATACAATTATTCGAGGCATCCAAGGACACTCAACCCTTTTAAAGTAGTGCATAACATTGATGAGGGCTTTCTTATTGCTTGGTGGGTGAAAATAGTGTGTTATTATTCCCCCACAAGTGTTCAATATTTCCATGTGACATGTTCACCCTTCATGGGCCGAATTTCCTTCTTAAGGGGGTTGTTTATTTAAGATAGGGTTAGGTCCAAGTCTAGAGTGTCTTTCGTAGAATAGATACCACTTAGTTGTGACTGTTGAGTTAAAGTGGTGCTTTCATAGCTTTTGAGATGCTTCTACCACATTGCAATGTCTAAAATCAATTAATTTCCACTTGCTTGTGTTCATGAAAAGAATTTCAATCCAAAAAATAAATGTTATGTGAAAGCAAGTTAAATAGCCCAATGCTTGTTGACCCACACCACCAACGTTACTAGATTGATTTCCTTGCTTGTATTGAATGGGGTTCAACCTCATCCCACCTAACATAAGTCATTTAGTCCACCATTACGTACACATGCATACTTCTAAAAAATATGGCAAACTTGACCATTGTCATACCTTAGAAAAGAATTTCAAAAACATTGTTACATTTGCACCACAACATATACATATGTGCAATTTGTATCAATATTTCCTAAATTGCTATATAGTTCTCTTAATTGCAATATTCTACCCCCTTGACACCCCTTAAACCCTATGAAAATATTTGTATTGATTTCATAACCCTCTCCATTTTTCAATTTCCTTAAATTAATCTTATAACACCCTCCATTAAAGTCATTACCTACACTTACATATATTCATTAACTCTATAACTCAACAAAAATTAAAACTACAACAATAATATAATTATAATACTATATAAATGAGATATCTTCACATATAAAACTAATGATATATTAAGGCCGATATGTTTCATTGCTTCCTTAAGAACCTTTTCCATAGACCAACAAGGACTCAAGAGGCTCTAGTGACCCTCATTGCCAGGAAATGCATAAAAAAGGCGGGAACTTCCAAACCTTAGGGAATCCTTCCCACTCTCTCAAATTTTGGAATGTAAAAACAAATGCATTAGGAGGGAAAATTTCCCAATCCAACGATAGAAGGCTGAAAATATGAAAATAAATTAATAAAAAATGGGGGTGAATTTTTTTTCTCTTTTCACTGAAATCCGAGAAGGTAAGATCAAATGCATTTGGAGAGAAAATTTCTCAATCCAAGGATAGAAAGCTAAAAAAATGAAAATAAATTAATAAAAAATAGCGGTGAATTTTTTTTCTCTTTTTACTAAAATTAGAGAAAGTAAAACAAATACATTTGGAGGGAAAATTTAAAATGAGAATAAATTAATAAATGGCGGTGAAATTGTTTTACTCTTTTTACTAAAATCTACTAGAACCATAGCCTCACTGGAACAACAACAAAAGCTGATCTAAGGGTTTCGAAATTGCTCTTACTGGTTAATGTGGGCGGTATGACCCTAGTAATCGATGATGGATGCCATTGACGCAATGAATGGAAAGATGCTTGACGGGAGGAGCATCACCGTTAACCTAGCTCAGTCCAAAGGAAACAGGGGGCGGTAGTGGAGGTTGTGGCTCGCGTGGCTACTGTGGGGGCGGTGGTGATGGGGTTACAGTGACAGCAGTGATCGGGGCAACCGTGGTTATGGAAGCGGTGGTGGCAGTGGCATATCTCGCTACGGTGGTACTGGTGTTTCTGATGGCGGCAGTTGAAGGAGATAGGAAATATGATGTTGCCCTAGGTTTTTATTTTTGCCTGCAAGTGGTCTTATGTTTTGTAGAGCTCTATGATGGTAACTGTCCCTGGGCTTGGTGTTTCGATGTTCTGTAAACTTTGTCTGGTTTTTGATCTAGATCTCTGTGGTTCTCGTTGAGCTGTATTAAAGTGGAAATATACAAACGTATGGTTCTAATAAGAAAAGGAGGACCAGGAAGAACTCGAAGCTGTAACTCAGCCGAGCTGATGGCAGACAATGATGAAAACAATCAGCCGACGGATGTGTCCAGCCTAGACAACAATCGACGATGAAGATGCTTCTGACGAGGTAATTTTGTCAAACTCTATTTCTTGATGAAATCAACATCTTGCTTATTCTGTCTCACATTGTCCTGCCACTTGTTCTACGCATGATCTAGGCTTATTTAAGTTTTAATCTTCAGCCTTTTGTGATTAAATTTGGAGTTAGTTAATTTATAGCATTCCCAGGTTCGTTGGGTTTTAAATGATATGTTTAATTTTGAAATTTTTGTTAGTTTTGTTAAGGAGCGTGAAAATTCGTCTAAACATAAAAAATACTCTGTCTAAATATACTAGTGTCTGAATATGCTAGTGGTTGTCTTTAAAGATGCAAGATACATCTAAAGTAGTTTATTTGGTCAAGATTTAGGAAGATTTCTCTTTCATTTTCATTGTTGTGCTTGCAAATGTTGCAACATAAATTCATTCGCTTATTGTAATTTCAGTCACAACACTGTATAATATAATAATAAGTCACAACACTAGGGTGTCAGGATCAATCTCAAACAACTTTTCCACTATTTTAGTATATGCGGTCTCATGGCGCTTCTCGTCTGCAGCAATAGTTCCACATATTTGAGCCAATTTCAAATCACCGTATCCTTAAGAAAATCTTGCAGTGTTTCCATGTGATACGAATGTTTCTCTCTCCTGGAAAGAAGTGTATAGAAAGCCCAGATAGGGTCTATTTTCTGTGCGTGGATCTAAATAAGCCAAAATGTTAAGTCAAATAATATTCATCAACAATATTCTGCAGAAAGCTCCCAACATGCAATATAGAAAATCCAGTAAAATAACATTACAAAATGCAATCCCAGTCTGTTGACACCAATAGTAAATGTAATAAAATACTTCAACCATATATTTGTAAAGTTTAAACGCTTGTGTCGTCACTCACCATTCCAGAACCAATGAAATACTGTATGCTTTTCTCAACCTATCTCATGTCCACTCGGCCACACAAGTTAAGATGCTTAATAAGAAGATCACCGTGTCTATTTTCGAAAGGCTATCCACATACGTGTCCACCTTGCCCAGGATGTGGGACTGGCACCAGTTTCATCTCTTACACTGTCCAAGGTGTTGAGCATGGTTTGGTAAGTGGGCAACGCTTCCTCGGTAGTCATATCTCCCACAAGGCAAACTAAATAGTCATCTGGTAATTCAAGTGACCACTCTCGCAACTCTCTAACTTCTTCAAGGAAGCCCTCAGAAGAAGCATCAGGAAAAAATTCCTGACTCCTGTGGCTACCAAGACTTCTCAACAGTCTTTAAATGAACCAATATATTGTCTTCTGCCCAGTCCTCGAGTGATTTAAAGATCTCAATCTTCTCAGGTGGCATGGATTGCGTCATCTGCTCATGAAATTCACGTGGTTGGATTTTAATCCTTTCAACTTCCCTGAAAAATGAAACTAGTGATTTCATGATATCAGAAATCACAAGTCATTAGTTCATAAGAACTAAAAATATGATTCATGAGATACATGAGGGAATTAAGTTCACGCATTCCCCACAGTATCCCTGACTGACATAATCTACTTATGAGTCATGACTACATCACCAAACATGATACTAAATCACAAAAACAAGATACAAGGGCAGTGAAAAGGAAGAGACTCGAGAGTATTGGAGTTTAGTAGTAGTTTGTATGGAGACCAGACACCTTGGTGACATTTTCATGTAGAATGTACTTTTCTTCATCAAAAAGAGGTTCTGATAAGACCATCACATTTTCAGACTCTAAAGAGAGAGTATCGTTCAGATTTTCTCTAGACATACTTTGATATGGGAAGAGATGATGACCATGGGCTTTTCAGAAATATAAAACCAGCAATGCAACCTGCTTGAAACTAAAGAACTGAGTGACAATAAAAGGTTAAGACATTGATATTTTCAGTCAACAACGTTTCAAACAGGTTAGTTTACAAGCTTGTAATAGATTAAAGACAATTTATCACAACAAAATTTACTGCTCTGTTTTACTCCTTCATGCTGATATGTGGACTATCGCCAGCAAGAAACAACCAAAATCCCAAAACTCGTCTCTGCAGGGTAAATAATCCTTTAGGATAAAATCCAGTCAAAAATATATTATTAAAATACTTTGGCACAATGTTATGTTAAAGCAACTTGAATGTAATGGAAATTACTGTATTTACCTTAGCACAACAGTCGGTGCACAATGAATGCAAGGATAAAATTAGAAAAGAAAAATTGGACGGCACAATATTGAAAATAAGGAGCTAAAATAGTATTATAGTGAAAATTCCAAAAGCAAATTTGCTAGCACATTGTTCACCTATGGCTGTGAGGTATTCAGAAAACTCTCTGATCGTCTTTTTCTTGACATACAATAAAATTATGTAAGAAATGAACTAAAAGAGTTTTTTTTTTTTTTAAATTTTTACTTTTCGTTTAAATATCTACCTTATAACTAGGTTTTTCACCAATTTTTCCAGAGTAAAACCACAAGAGGATACCAAGGGATCCTTCCCAATTTCATGGATGTGGAATCAACCCAGGAACTTGCTATCCACATGTCTAACAACATCCCTTGGGCTACCTTATAGCTAGTTTATCCAAATAATGAATCTCTTTATTGCGCTAGAAAACTGACAATAGTGTAGAAGAGAAAGTTTAAAGATTGACAAGACATGCTTAAGACGAGAAAATCTGGCCTGAGTTAGAGAAAAAAAGGAAAATTCGATCTTCCTTTACAAAGGAGAAAATGACGAATGTTAAAACCAAAACGGGTAACTTTTTAGTTTTATTTTTCTACCTTCTATGGTTTTTATCCATGATTTTACATAAATCTCTCTACTGTGCTGGAAAAATGACAGTCAGAGCTTAAAAAACCAATAGGAATTAGCAAATTGCTGATTTATTTTGTTGAAATAACAACAATTACAAAGCAGCTGCTGAAGACCATACATGGAGAAGACGATGAGCAAATCTTCCATGAGTTCGATATTGAAAACGAAAATTCTCTAACGATCTTCCTTGCCACAAAAGATAGGATACTAGAAGAGGCAACCTTTTCCCTTCATATTTGAAACTTGTAACGATATCATCCCGACTAGGATTTTATTTTAAATTCTATTGTGCTGAAAAAATAACAATAAGTTCGTCAAAGTTTAAGAACCTACGAACACATGCAAATTGCTGAATAGTCCGTTTAAATGGCAACGCCTCCAAAGCAGCCGCTTAAGGCCAGAAATGTAGAATACTAATAAGCAAATCCTGCAAATATGTGATTGCCATTTGCTGGTAAAAACAATGTATCCTAAGGAAGAAGCTAAAATCCTGATCAGGCAGGTACCAGGGCCATATCGAGACAAACTATCAAGCTGATCAGCGCAAAATAAGCATCCGGGTAGTTAAAAACATAGCAATATCGTCTCTCATATCCACAATGCTATCAAAGCATTCAAATCTACACAGTTATCGCTGATGCATGGCCAAAAAAACACTACATAGATCAGTAATAAAGATGACATATATCACACAAGAGGAAAAAATAACAACGGGACGTCCATGATCCTAAAATAGCGGCTAAAGATCAGCCATAATACATTTCAGTTGACAGATCAGTAATAAATAATGACATATATCACATAAGAGGAAAAAATAACAACGAGATATCCATGATCCTAAAATAGGGGCTAAAGATTAGCCATAATATATTTCAGTTGACAGATCAGTAATAAAGAATGACATATATCACATAAGAGGAAAAAATAATAGCGAGATATCCATGATCCTAAAATAGGGGCTAAAGATCAGCCATAATACATTTCAGTTGAAGAGCAGAGAAGCCAAGAATGGGAAGAAAGAGGCGATTAGAGCGGAAAATAGGGAAGGAAAGAAGGTCATTGAAGCATCGCGTGTTTCCATTGTCGGACTGGGGGTTGCTACTGCTGTGCCCAAAATTATCATGACAACGACCAAGAAAGCTGCAAATATGGATTTAACTAAGTCGTCCATTCTTGCTCACTCACAAGAAACTTGGTGCTACAGAAGATAATGAGAAAAATCAAGCACAACTCTTTCCAAACCAGCTTGAATATCAAACCAAGCACCGCTTGAAAGTATAATATTCGTGTCTTAACAAGCCTGAATCTCAAACCAAACACTTTTCGAAAGTATAATATTGTTCCCGAGACTCGAACTCTCAATCATCTTGTGTACGCATGTGTTGTAACAAAAAACAATTGATGTTAATCTCTGTTTGAAGACTTTGTATTCTGCATTTTTGTCCTTATTTTTTTGTTCTTGTGACTGGATGTAGAATACTCTGCCAGTTGAGCGAAAATCCTCTAAACTAATGTGTGAATTGGTTGAGTAATACATGTGTGCAATGAGTGGAGTTGAAAGGGGAGCAGACTCCCACAAAATCTTAGCTAATTTCTTAGTTAACTCATCCATCAAACATGTGTCTAATACTGTTGTGTATGTCCTTTATACACTGTCTACGTATCTCCACTCTGGTGCTATGTGTTAGCTGTAGTCTGTTGTGAGTAGATTGCGTGGAGGCTGAGCTAAATAGATGCAGGAGCGACGCTAAGGGGAGTCCAACTGTCCAACTCCGAAATAACTTTGCCTTGAAAATTTCCAGTTAAACCTTACCAGAACATGTGTACAGGCTGCTGTGTGGAGTATTCTCAAGCTGTTGCATGGAGTTTGGAACTAACAGAGCGTATTTTGAATTTCCATTTCTTTGAATGAATATGCGTGGAACATAAAGGGGGATTGAGGTTGGGTCTAGAGAAATTTGTGGAATCTACAAAATTCAATGTGCTCCCTCCTTGTCTTGGCTTGTTTGGCACTTGAACTTGTGGAGGCTAGCTGGATGTTCCAATCACTCTTTAACTTAGTCTTTGACTTCATATTGATTTTCCATGTCATTTTCCAGGCCCCTTTTGACTTTGAAAAATAATAAACAAATCACCACTTATTAATTTTTTGAATTTTTCTTTACTTTTTGCCATTAACATTAGAGAAAGTGGGTTTTGAGGGGGTAATAATGATTTTTTTTTCACCCTCAAAGTGTACATGGGAAGAATGTTGGGATGGAGAGCATGAATTTTTAGTACTTATAAGCCCCCAACATCTTCCAGGCTCACTTAGTTACAATTTTTAATAGACAGATTGCTCACCCCTAGTCTTCTTATTTCTGAACGAAGCTTTTTTATAAAAAAAATCATAATCTTCATCATCCTCATAGTCGTTAGTGATGGGTTACCCATCAACAGAAGCCTCATGACCTTGGTCCTCAATTCTTACATACTCCTCATTCTCCTCCATAGCCGATGCATATTCATTAGGGAGTTGTCTTTAGTTGTAGAATGTTCACATATTTCAAGGTAATTATAAATAATTTTCAAACTAACAACTTCATCTCACCAGCATGGCACAAAAGAAGATAATTGCGGAATCAATGAGATGACTGATAACTCCGAGTAATAAATTAATTTGATGCTTGCAAGCTCAGTGATGTGAAATTAATGGGAGGAATGACTTGGCCATCGCTAGAACCGTGCACATTAGCTGATAAAGAAGTGGTTGGGTCTCCATTGTCCAAGCGAAGGCTTATACCCTCCATCACAATTTTTGTACATGGAACTGTCCAGCTACATGCAAGTTTTATTGCCTCTTTCATTGCCAAAGTGCTAGTGACGTCTATGTATGTCAAGTTGTGAAATTGAACAATGAAACTATGATTGTTGCATGGTTTTAACTGATTGTGGCATCACAATGGAGGGGCACAGTAATATTGATCCATAATAATGGGATTTAAAATGTTAACCATGTTCACATGTTGGAACATTATTTGTTGGGCATACCCAGAATCCCCTACCATGTTTTTATGCGTATTGATTCATTTTCTGTACAATCGAGAGAATATCCATTAACAACCACCTCTCAAACTGTATCTTCTAAATCCCTGCTGCCAAGACTTCCAATACTTATTCTGTGCCCAGGCCCACAAACTAGTTTGTTGATTTCAATGTCTGAGCTTTGTGTAACTACATAAACACAATCATCTCCTGTTGCAATTGTGCAATTCTGAATCACTACATGTGGAGAGGCTGAGACGTGAATTCCATTTGTATTTGGACTATCCCCGGGAGCAAAAATTTCCAAGCTCGACTTGAACATGTGTTGACCAAGCTATTTCAAAATGGATTTTTGGACTGTCCTTCAACTTCAAATCTCTCAAATGTACATTTGAGCTAGAATATACCATCAATGATGTGGGGAGATTGTGGAAAATATGGTTTTGGTCTCGGTTGCAATCACCAACCCACCATTTCTGGGCCGTCCCATCAATAATGCCTCTGCTATCAATAGCTAATCCTTGGACCTTGGAGAACATAAGCTATTCATTGCGGTCTTGGATGAATTTGGTAGAATGTATTCTCCTTAGACTTGGCACCCAAGCAGAGGGAAGTCCATGTTATGTGATGCATCCTAAGACTTTGGGAAGTCATCGAGAGTAAATAGATATCTTATTGACATTTCATGCAATTTTTGGGAGATAGTAAGGCTAGATATTTGTCATGTTAATTAGTGGTCAAGAAATAGTCATTTTGCAATCGATGGAACAATATATATATATGACATTATTTTATACCAAGGATCTTACTAAGCTAATTTTTTCTTTTTCAAGATTATTTTACTAGTAGTGTTCAATGTTCTAAAATGTGTTGTTATCAAAATTTGACTTTTGAAGCCAATGGTATTTTTGTTTCAAAATTACATCTCTAGAAAATACTTTGTTTTTCTGGACATTTAATATAGTTATAGTTTATAAGCTTCAAATTCCGAGCACTGATTATAATTTAGTTCACCTATCATATATTGGCAATTTGAAATTGCATCGTGATGCATGCCAATCATATAAATGGTCAAATTTCCATTTTAGGATCCTATAATGAATTGTGGAACAAAATTTTGTATTTTCATATTGAACTATAGTGTTCAGTGTGTCTGTTTCCATAATGCTATTTGCAATTGACAGTAACTGAAGGGGTTGGTCAAATTTGAAGGTTGTTGCTACCTTCTATTGTTGGTCAGTGTATCTATTTGATTTTCTGTTTTCAATTTGTTGTGCAAAATTTCAATTTATTTGCATGCAATTATTGGGTTCATAAGTCATTTTTTTATTAACCCCGTTAGTGCCCAAATCATGTTACCATAAATGGAATCACAGGATATTTTTCTAGGAGATGGTCAAGAAACAGAAGGAGTATTTAAAAACATCTATAATATTTTTTTAGAGTACCATAGTACACAACAACATTGAGTACTATCATGGGAAAGGAATGTTCAAATGTAAGTTTGGTTGCATTGTAGGAGGAAGGCTTTACTTTAGAGTAGCCTTGAGCTGAGTTGTTGATTGGATTGTTTGGACTATATAGAAAAATAATTATTTTTGCTTTGTGTTTAGATTATACATGAAAATTAAAAATTCTAACATTTAATAAAATCACAAACCTCACGTTCTTTTATACCAATTTTTGTTCTTTCAAGATTCTTTTCCTAGCATTGGCTATTGAGTAGTCTATGGATGGAGAAGAATCAAGATTAAAACTTGAAGGTTTGAGTGCTAGGTGGGGAAGTTGTCGCTGTAGATTGTGAAGACTTGAAGAGTTTCCATTGTATAATGCAAAGTTTTCATGACTTTCTTGTAAATTGAAATCATGAAGACTCAACAAATTGTTAGGATTGTTACCATGTCTTTTGAGAGGATGGATTAGAGCATTGACCATTAAGTGGATTTAAGATTGCAAATGGGAGGCTGGATGATCAAAATGGTAGTTAGAGACACCATTTCCTATCAAAGTTAAAATCCCCAAATATTTGTACTATGTGGAGTAAGGATAGAGCTAAACATTAATGATTATAACTATAAGTAGAACCAATTCTCACTCGATTGGAAACTATGCTTGATCATATTTTCTAGACTTGAAAATAACATATTCAACAATATCATAGGATCATAACAACATACATCAAAATTTCCAAGGAGCATGGCATGAAGTTGTGAACTAAGATGGACAAAGTTCAATTTTTCCATTATTAAGAGTCAAATCCAAAATTATGTTTCAAAATATGGTAATACACAACAAATATAATAGCTTAGGAATAAGTGGCAAAGAAGGCCCTCATGCTTTTGTGCAGTGTTGCTCCAATTGCATGAACTTATTTTTTTTGGATATATTGGATATTGGGCCTCTTAACCTTGCTAAGCAGTCCTTTTTAGGTTGCATCTAGGTTGCCCATGTTAATGATAATAAGGTATATGTCTAGTATGTGAAACTAGTCATGATTTTGGTTTGTCTCATCACTCATAGTTGATTTTTTTTAGAAGTGATTTGGTCAAGCATATGTGAAAAACCAAACTTAATATTTTCAAGATTTGTTTTCAATTTGTTCCCTAAGTATTAACAATATATACAAACACTAATAAATTCCAAAATAGTATTGGAAAACGAGATGAAACCAAACTGCCATTTTGGTGACAGACATAGTGGTTGGGTTGACGTGTGGGAACCGTGGGATAACAAAAGGATTTGCTCTTCCCTATAGGACCCTCTTCAAAATATTTGGGACAGTAATCCAGATAAGAAAATTGAATAATAAAGAAACCTTTGGAGTATAGATACACTTCATAGTAATTTTTTTTTCCAGTTTGAATAGATCCACTTGTACAATTCTAATATAGGTGTTGTGAATCAGACTTCAGTGCATGTGATTCACAGAAAGGGTTTGTGACCTCTTGCTCAGAGAACTCTACCATTGTGACCTTTATAGCTTGGGCTCATAAGGAAACATGCACATTTAAAGTGCAAGCTAATAGAGGGCATTTATTTTCAACACGTTTTGTGGTTTTTTCTTGACCCATTAATTAATGACACCTATGATTAATAACTCTTTGGTAATTTTAAATATTGTAAACTTGATTACAAATTATAGTCGTTGAAGTGGAAGGGTTTATGTGAGACCTTATCCTTGAAATAAATAGTCTCTGAGGATGAAAACACATGTTTTCCCATCACTCCTTTTTCTAGGCACAACACCAAAATTAGAATAGTGTCTTTGCATATGTTAGACAATAGATAATGGTCATCAAGTTGGTTTCATGCAAACAAAGTTATTGTTGCTCTACTTTTTGCTTTTTATTTACTATAAAATCAAGAAAGTTCACCCAAAATATTAAGGTTTTCCCTATGATAGACTTGACAATAATTTGAAAGCTTGCTTTGATTTCAAAGCCCTCTCAAATTAAGGTCCCCTAACATTTCCATTGTTACTAATTGTTTTTTAAATACCTTTTGTTCAAATTTTTTTTTGAACACTTGCCATGCAACCTTAGGTCCAAAGGAAATATTTTGTTTTTGGCCTAAGTGATCTTGATTGAAATGTGTTAACTACCGATCTATCTATGAGTACATCTAAGAATATTACTTTACCATACCCCTAAGAACACATCTAAGCCATTATTTTTTGTGCTTGGACTATCATGTTAGTCCCTAAAGAGCAGTTTGGCTTCTTCCATTACTAATAGAAACAACCATAGAGCTCTTTCCATATGAGCCATGTTAACATATTTTCAAGTTTCTTTTGTGTATGTCAATTCCTTTTAGAAAACTCAAACCAACAATAACCTAGGTGCCTCTGTTTACACTACCTTTAATCTCTGACACTTTGTGATCGCCACTTCAAGGCATTCCTTCATTGTGCGAGGCAAGGGATGTGTTGACTAATTAGCGAATAGTAAACACCCCAATATTTGTGGTGTTCTCGGTCTTAATAGCTTTAATAGAAGGCTTAGAAATTGACCTTTGCCTAGAGGAATAACCATAAAGCTCTAGGAAAGTTTTGCAGTCACTCCCAAAGTTCCCTCTATGGCTCGGGCTCATAAGGAAACATGCTCATTTAAAGTCCATGATAATAGAGTTCATTTCTTTGCAATAAGTTCTATGGTTTTATCTTCACCTCTTAATTGATGACATTTATGATTAATAACTCTTTAGTAAAGTTTAATATATTGTAAACTTGATTACATTAAATTATAGCATTGGAGTGTTAATACTCTAATATTGTGCACTTGGATAACTCATTATATTAAAAGGTACCCCTTCAATGGTATTTTAGGGATGCATTTGAGAAAGTGGCATTCATGGGACACCTACCCTAGTGGAAAATATGTGTCCTTGACCCACATGTGTTTGTACGTGTATGTGTGTGTTAAAGGGGCTTCCAATATGAGGATGAGTTGCATTACCCTTGAGATGCATTATCCAGTCACTTATAAATATGCACATTTAGATTGGGTTGCTTGTTACATGGATGCATTTAGTTTTATTTGTAAATAATTTTATTTTCCCCAATTTTTCACAACTTCATTGTGCTTTTAACAATTTTCATTATAGAATAAGAAAAATTTGTATGGTTAAACTATATTGCACAACACATTTGTCATTTCCTCTGAAGGACCCAAATTTCTTGGATAATGATACATAGGATTGAATTGGAAATTTAAATGGAAAACAAAAACTGGAATCATTTGGACATAGCTAACATAAGTTGCTCCAAGACATGTTTGGATTTGCAAAGAAAAAGAAGCAAGTGCTAAAAATGTTATGTGTTATGTTATTTTTTATAACTTATTTTCATTTCAAACATTTGTACAAACTTTGTCAGCTGATAGGTACCCCAATAAGAAATTGAGCATAACAACATTAACACTTGCAGATTCAACATGTACGATTAGAGAAGTTCACATGGGTCCTTCCTATTATCACTTTGTACTTATTTTGATGCATGAGAAATAACTGTTTAGGTTGACCCTAAGTACCACCAATAGAACTACTGAATTTACACCATATGCAAATACTTGAATTCTATTGATGGAAAAATAATTGCCTCTTTTATTATTAGAAGCATCCATTGTATCTATATACTGTTCATAAACATAACAATTTTGAAAATAGGAGTGAAAAAACATATTGCATAAAGCAATAATTAGATCATACTAGCAAGCCAAGAACCTTCAAGTTATTAATGAAACCATTGCGCAAAGATGCAGATAATGGGCATTTAACACATGCCTCAATATTGATAGAATATAAATTTTTGAATGATTGGTTTCATGTAAATGTACTCCACAACATGCTATATTGTGATATGTGTGTGCATATTTTCTCAAGCTCCACACAAAATAAGGTTTGAGAACTAAGGAAAAATATTTCTGATGTTACTTGTTTACAAATTTGAGAAAGCCTCAAGGTTTACAATCAAAATCTAGAAATTTTGTTTCCTGGTGGAATGTGAGACATTCTTGGATTTGTATAACGCTTCAATGCTTGTTTAGGATCTAGGTAAGTGTGAATGAATAAAAGCTTTCTATCATTGTTCTATATTGGATTCCCATTCTCTCTAAGTTATCAAAGGCAAGTTAAAACCTGATTAGACTAAGGGACAACATATTCCATTGCCAAAGTTTAACCTTATAGGGAAGTGCACTACACTTGTTTGATACTTCCACACATTTTTAAGGCATGCCAATAGAAATGTTATTGTTGTTGGATACACTGGTGTTGGTTAGTTTTAGAAAAGTTCTCTTTGTCAAATATGTTGTTTTCATGAAGTAATATTTCCAACCAAGAGGATAAAGACTTTGCATGTCTAGGACATAGTGGTGTTATTTATTGCCTGTATTTGTGATTTATTAGTATTCCACCACTAATAACTTCATTACGTAGTTGTCTGTTTAGTAGTATATTACAACAATGACTTGTTAAAAGAAAATGATTCTATTTTGTTTGAACGTCATAAACTGGAAGGAAATATAGCTTTGAATTAGAAAATGGAATATATTCTGAAAACTATGTTTTTTGATCAAATATAGGCCCGTTGCCTGATCATTAAAAAAAACAGTCACAACAATAAATAATGATTTTGTACATGATGAATTACAGAACTCTCCAGCTCAAAAACAAGTTAGCATATTCTGTTTTGTCTGCATCAGAGAAAAATGAATGAGTAACCTTAAGTTTGCTTTGAATATTTATAGAATCATTTTAGAGATTCTAAATGGAAATTGCGTGTGCTAATCTTTCTCAATTAATTACAGGGAAAACAAGGGGCACACATAATTTGTTAGCTTATGGTAATTGGATTCCTTTTCCCTTGGAATAGTATGTTGATAATTGAAGATTACTATATTGAAGCTATATTCTCGGTTAGTATCACAATTTACAAAGTCTCGTCTTTGTTTTTTTTAGTTTCTTGTTGTAATTTTGTGTCAGCAATACTTTGTTCCACCCATTAGATTTTTACTAACCAATCCTATTTTTGAAGTGTCATTGCTTCTTAGAGATAACTAGAGGAAACGATACAACTACAAAAGTGAAGCATGAGACATTATTAGTAGAAATTGCTAGCTTTGTTTTGTTTATTTGTGACATTTTATTTGCTTTGTTTATACAGGTCATCTGGCCACTATTTCCCAACTAAAGAAAACTTGTTTGAGTTTCTTGATTTTATGGGGAAAAATGACATTAACAATATTGCTGATGTTGAGGTATATATCGTATAAATTCTTTATAGTCTACTTTAGTTTATATTCTGGTGTTCATCGACTTTCATGTCTTATACTCTTCATTGTAATATTTTTGTTTTCTTTTTGCAGAAAATGGACTTAGTATTGATGGTAAGAAGCAAGGATTGAAGAAAGAGGGGAACAATAACACTAGAGTGACAAAGAGAGAGAAGTGTACTGGTCTAGTGGTACCCATAGAGGCAATATCCCCCATAAGACACACACATAAAGACTGATGGTCAAATTTTCAGAGTTGGTGAATTTGCTTGCAATTCCTTAGCAAGATAATGATAATATTTTGAAGTGATGAACAATATTTTAACTGTAAATTGTACTCCAACCAATATTAAGTTGGAAACTCATATTGTAATACTTGATATTTTATATAATATAATTTATGTGGTTGGAATTATTTATAGTTACACTTGATATTACTTGGTATTGTAATTAACATATGTAAGTTTGCGTTTTCATATTAGATGAACATGTAAACTGTATGACAATTTTTTTTTTTAAATTTAGTTGCAAAATCATACTAATTAATTTATGTTGATTAATGATGAACACAAAATCAATCTAAAACTATTAAAATAGTAGTTTATATTGATTAATGATGAACACAAATAAAATTAATATACTACTAAATTAGTCATTTATAATGATTTTTAATGAAAGTAAATGAAATGAACATAAACTACTAAATTGGTCATTTATATAATGAATAAATGATTACTGCAAATGATAAATTTGTGACCGCAAATGATGACTCAATTTTGCATATATACGACTATTAGTAGCTAATTTACAATATCTTATAACACGACCAACATTTTGGTCATATTTCTTTGGTCATTAATTGGTTTTCTCAGGTGATCATATAGTAATATATTTTGTTGTATAATCAAAGATTAAATCAATGACTAAATTAATGATCAAATTAATCACTAAATTAGTGACTAAATTAATGACCAAATTAATGACCAAATATACAATTAGACAACAAAATTTAGATAACCAATTAATGACTAAGCTAAAAACGACCAAAAGTTGGTCGCGTTATAAGATACTGTAAATTAGCTACTATTGGTCACCGACTGAAAAATAGTCGTTTATATGCAAATTTTAGTCCTTTTTTTAGTAACTAATTAGCCATTTTGTACTAGTGTTGTAACATGAAAATCCATCTAGAAAAGACATGAGCTCAAAACCAACTGCTTTCTGCAATACTTGTTCCATGGTTAGTAATGGAAAATTGTCCTTCTGACAAGCTTTGTTTAAATTTCTAAAATCAATGCAAATTCTAATATCACCATTCTTCTTCCTAACAAGTACCAAATTTGATACCCATTTAGAATGTCTGACTGGAAAGATGATTTTTTCCTTGAGGAGTTTATTTAATTCAGTTTTGATTTGATTTTCCAAGTTTGGATGAATCTTTCTCAATTTCTGCTGTATGGGCTTTTCCTCTAAGATCATAGGAATCATGTGTTGAATTACAGAAGTATCATATGTTTTAAGATCAATATAATCTCAAGCAAAGACACTTTTGTACATCCTAAACAATCTGATGAATGATAATATTTCTTCGGAAGATAGACCAAGACCTAGATTTACATTTTGAGGTTTGTCTTCACTTCCTAGATTAACTAACTCAAATCTTAAGGTAGAACTTTGTGTTTTTGAGTTAGTTACTCTTTTAAACCTGTCCTTTAGATCGTATAAGTCTTCTAACTTGAAAACAAATTTGGGAATAGGATTTTCATCTTGTTCTTTCTTAATCAGAGTGTCATGTTCGTTTTCATCCAAAATTTGATTATCGTAAGATCTTTCAGATGTTAAAAAATCTATGATATCTGAGTCATTATTGAATACTCTCTAATTAGTGATATTATCAGGAATAGATAGTCTAAAAATTAATTCAATAGAAAATATATCGGGACTAAATTCTTGGGATGGGATTAATTTTGAGGTTACATTAGCGAGTAAATCTGCACTAGCATTCTATATTCTAGGTATAGAAGAAATGTTGAAGGCTAAGAAATGAGCAGTTAATTCTTGGACTAATGATTGATAATGTTTTAAGTGTCCAGAATTACAATGGATAGTATCTCTCACTAGCCTAACTATGATTTTTGAATCTCCTAAAACCTTCAGATGTGTGATATTCAGATCAATAGCTTTTAATAAACCTTGAATTAATGCTTCATACTCAGCTACATTGTTGGTACAATCAAATTCTAATCGGCAGGCTAACATAGTCTTTTTGCCTTCTGGGTTTATTACAATGCAATCCGCACCTGCACCATCTTTAGATTTAGAACCATCAAAATAAAGGGTCCAAAACAAAGAATTAGCTATTTTTCTATCTAAAAAATTAATACATCTAGAATTATCTGGCTGGGAAAAATTCTCAATCTGAGATACAACCGCGTTATCAAAGAAAGGTGATGGTTGAGCATTAAAGTTTCCTAAAAATGACTCTACAGAGTAATTTCCAATTATAATGTTGTTACTGAAGGCTACTGGCTCATTAAGTTCTTCAAGATC